>MU184413.1:0-12272 GCA_016904865.1 Pissodes strobi | reverse complement strand
CTTGACAATCACTTTATACATTACATAAACAACTCGAATAATGTAATAAATCATTATCTAAGATCAGAACAATCAATGCACTTGAGCAATGGCGCATCGCAAATTGCTTTTTGTGTAATGCTGATTTGTTTTTCTCAAAAACTAATTTAACCACGAACCAATTATTTTTCATTGATTCGCTCTAAATAATATTGAAAAATCTTAGATTCGAACCAATTTTATCAGCCTAATTTACGTATCCAGGAAACGTTTTCTGGAGACCGGTAAAATGTAGAACAGTAATTCATTTAAATCTATTATTGCCGAATTTAAGATGAGTAAGGGAATAAGTGATATAAAAGTCAGTCAATATCCTTAAATTTGTGGCAGAGAAATATAATTATAATTCTCTATTGTAAAACGCCGTAGTCACGATTCTCATTAGTCCAGTCATTTAAGATACAAGTCTTATAATACAATAAAGATTTAAAGGTCGAAATGTAACTTAACCGATAAAGGTGGTACAATTAAAAAGGGCAAATATGAAGACCCGGAATATTAGGAATAAATTTAGTGTGAACAATAAATTGCAAAATACATTAATATTTCAGTGACTTTGAAGACTATATCACTCGCCATAATATTGTCACGCAATGTTTTTATCATGCGACACCACACCTTGATTAGCGTACAGGAGAGTAGCTCAGATCCTGAATCGCTCTACGTCAGGTGAGAAGAGACGATAAACGAATAACACGTATATTGGTCAAATTTAACGAGATTAGATTAACAATGTTTATCGGTCAGAAATATTGATAAAATTATGTTACACCCAAGTACTAAGCTGCACATGCTTTCTCGATTGAGGTATATTTATGAATTGTTTATAAGCTGTGGCCACTGTTTTATAAATTATATAAAGTTTTTCTTAAATTGTGTTGCATTTAGAGTTGGTTTGAGTTAGGATCCCAAATTTCCATTTAGAGTTTACACGTAAAATTTGCACTTGAACTTTACTGATTTTTACTTTGAAAATTATCTTTTAATAAATTTCCTGTAGATTGGACTTGTAATACTGAGGGAAGATAACCCCCTGAGTCCGCGAGCAATGTGCTCCAGCAAGACACTCAGGTAAGTGAATTGAGTCCGCGGGAAATGTGCTCGAGCAAGATGACTCACGAAAGGAAATTGAATCCGTGGGCAATGTGCTCTAACAAGACGACTCAGGTTTTAGATGAAGCAGTAGCGTATATCTGCTGAGCGTTACATATTTAAGGTTGCCTGCTCGTTTATAGTTTGCCCTTATGTTTATATAATAACTTCCAAGTTCAAGTTCAAGCTTAGGACAGGGTGATATTTATTTAGTAGTTCATGCATTTAAGTAGTTCACACGTTTCTCGGCCCTCTAAACGTTGGTCCCCAACGGTAACACGACTTCTATTGTTTTAAAGGGAAATACCTCAATTCGAGAAAACCTGTCGCATATTATAACATCACATTAGAGATATACAATACAAAGTATCATCAGTGGTTTTGTTACTTTCTGAATCCAGGCTGACCCTTTGTAACTACCACTAGGCTCCACTTCAGTCTATGTGTTAGCAATGTTTGACATGCCTTACACTGTTTGAAGGTATCACACGTGAGAGTTTGCTGGAGAGACTAGTACGGACATCCACTGGTGCTTGGTTTATACAAGCAACAAATAGAAACATATTTTTATAAATGAAGACTACACGGAAAAAACCAGCTATGTCACATATTTATCATTTTTATAAAATTTGAGTTATTGACGCCATTTTGTAGGTATTTCTTAGTGCTGCACGAGGCACATGAAACAGGGCAAAAACAAGCCTAGTCGCAGAGCTATTACAGATATTTCATTTGACCTACATGGGACAAACCCGAGTAGTCAACGCGTACTTGGGAAAAACCAGTTATGTCCAGTGTCAAGTGGTGTAGAAGCACGGCGTAATTTAATTAATTTTAGTTTATTGCAAACAGTTGAGCGGTATGTTCGTTTTTTTTTGGTCAGAGTTAGATTGTGCGTTTTGTGGTGTTAATAAGTTGTAGTTTAAGACATAGAGAAATGAGTGATATTAGGCGTGACGCGTCACGCTGGGAGCCGTCACGCTCGGATATTTATGGCATGTTCCCGTATAGATAGAGGGCTGAAATTTTCAGGAGATGTAGCCGGAGTAAAAAGAAGATCCTGGACGAAAACGGGACCCCGTACAACCCCCAACCCCCCCGTTTGGCCAGATGATGCGGGAGAAGGAAAAACTTAAATAATTAATTTCGGAAGAAGGGGAAGAGGTGCGAGGTCGGAATTTTTATGATGTGTGCGCACCTTAGACCATACGGGGAATGGGGCTCAAATTTAAGGGGGGATTTTGGATGAAAAACCGTTTTTCGTCCGTATCTCTGCAACGAAGGCTCAGATCGAAATTCTGACAAACAATGACCCTACTTGTTGAAGTTTTCACTTCTGTCGTGTGGTCTTAAGCACACACACATTTTTTTTTAATATTATTTTGGACATTCAAGTAGGCCAGGTTTTTGAAGATTTGGCGCTTGAGTAGAAGGAATATTTTAACTACTTTTTTATTTTTGAATAAAAAGTTTATAGAGCATGTAACTTTTGCTTTATTCAGAAAAGAAAGAAAAAATGGTGACTTATTTTAATGTTTCTAAGCAATTTCTTTATGGCCATCACTGGTTTTTCCCCTGTTTTTTTTAATTTGATTTTACTTTTTTCAAAACTTCAATACACTAGTTATAGCTAATAATGTAATTACTATAGAACTATTGTTTAAACCTATATTTCAATTAGACACCATAGGAAAATAAATACTTCAAAAAAATGGGTTTTACAAATTAGATTCTAACAATAAAAAGGCATTTTTTCAACTTTGATCTAAATGGACAAAGCGGGCTGTTCCCGTCTAATATTCAAATTTTCTTAATACTTATTACAACTCTAATTCTAGGTTTTCAAAATACAAAGAACAAATAGTATTTAGAACTAAACAATAGTTATCTATAATATTCACAAGACGGTCCTGTCTCCTATAATTTCACCTTTAAATATTGAAGTTTTACTCATCCCATTTCTACGACTGTATTTAAAAATATTTATTTATGCTGTTGGCCTATTAGTCAATCAACGCATACACAATTTACCGACTTTTAATAAAATATTGATTTTTGCATTGTAATGCCATCTCGTTTGCTTTTAATAAAATATACTTATTCCTGGTTTGAATAATTGCTAGTTTCAGCTTTCGTAGGACGCGTCCAACCTACGAAAGTTGATCTTTTAAGTATAGCATTTTGATCCAAATTTTATTTAACATTAATAAATACAAAATATATTACACTTTTTAGCTTCTTTCTTCTGGCTTATCCCTTACTTCTTGGTGGCTAGATTGCAGTCTCTGGAAGCTGCAGCGTAAGTATCCATATTTGTTGAGTATCGATTTGCCGGTTTTGCCTCATCTCTAGTTGGACGGATACTAGGAGAGTACTCATGCTGGTGTCATGGTCATAGTGCTTTCTTTCCTTTGATTGGTACCTTTGTCAAGTCGTCGAGCTTTGGTGCTTGCTTCATAAAAATGGGCGCATTCAGAAGAGCACATCGATTACTAATCGATGACAAATCATATGCTGAACGCGCTGAAATTGTGTGATGAATAAGCGAACGATGACACCATTGTTTCCATCGCTTCAAAAATACGATTAATAATTATTGCGATTAGTGATTTGTTTATATTTTTTTACAAATGTTTGTGTTATCAATTTGGGCAATATGGATAAAGAAAATATACTTTATAGCATAATTGCAAGTGAATAATTCCATGATAAGCTGCAAAATGGCAAGTAAAAAATATTAAAAGAATAGGTTATAATTTGACGACTCAGTAAAGGAAATTGAACCCGCGGGCAATTATTGTGCTCGAGCAAGACCACTTAGGTTTTAGGTGAGACTAAAGTCTAACGAACTGAAGGTTCTCTAGCGTATTTATATCATAAAATCTGCTGAGCGTTGCATGTTTAAGGTTGATAATCGCTCGTGTTGTTTATAGTTCGCCTTTAATGTTTATATAACAATTACCAAGTTCAAGTTCAAACTTAGGATAGGGTGATATTTATTTAGTAGTGTATGCATTTCAGTAGTTCACATTATCTCTTCACTATATAATACTTCATAATGTTGTGAACTACTAAAAACATAACTAATTAAATATCGCCCTGTCCTAAGTTTGAACTTGAAGTTGACAACTGTTATATAAACATTCACATTATAAATAAATAAAAGTAAGAAAAATTCAAAAACAAGCTTTTATTAAAATGCACTAAAAAGAAGAAAATAAAATTTGAAGTAAATCAAACCCATTATCTTGTTACACTAAACATTTTTATTTGATATAAAAGCTTGTCGCGAGATTTTCCTGTTTAAATTTCTCGCGACAAGCTTTTATATCATATAAAAATGTTTAATGTAACAAAATAATGGGTTTGTTTTACTTCAAATTTTATTTTCTTCTTTTTAGTGCATTTTAATTAAAGCTTGTTTTTAATTTTTTTTTTTACTTTTATTTATTTTTTACTTTTTAGTAGGTATTATGGCATAGCAAAACCAAAAATTTAGTAAATATTATATTTTTATTTATAAAACTTAGATTCGTAGTATATAATAAAAGCCATTTTGAATCCACCAATAAAAATTTTCAGAATCTGATAAAAAATGTATATTACTTGTCCCTAAAAACCCCCTAATACCAATTTTATACGAAATAGGACATACTTTAAGTAGTGCCTTCACCACAAATCTTTAAACCTTTCGAGACTAATGGGCTATATTTGTCCCAAGAAAAAGCTTGCTTTAAAAAAACACTTTTCTCTTTAGGAAAAATAACTTTATTGCAAAGAAAACGCTTTATTAAATGGTACAAAATGACCTACGCTTTAGAAAAATAACGTTAAAGCTATTATATATATAAAAAAAGCCGAGACACATGAGTCCCAATAGTGTTTTTCACTGGGACACATTTATACCACCAGTACAAAATTTTTGAAAAACAAAAATGCACATTAACTTAATTTTAGTATTAATCGTCATAAAATATAAGGAAAATTAAAATAATCATTACGTATAGTATCGCGTGAAACAGTTTGAAGATAAAGGTATTGCACAGGTACTACAAATTGTTGTTGTGTGTTTCTCAATTTTTCTTTCCGAACAAAGCAGGTAGATGATCTCCTACATTCAAAAGTGTCCGGGAAGCCTTTGATGATCGACCATAAGATCTCTTTCTTATAAATTTTGCATTCTGGCATCCTAAAGCTACCAAATTCTCCGACAATTCAACAAAAAATTTCAAGAAAGGAATATTAGAACTTTGGCGTGATTCCTTATAAATAATCCATGAATTTACTGCAATGGTTAGAAGCAGTTTGTAAAAAACTTTTTTCTCCCATTTTAGGGACTTAGGTACTATCTATATCATAGAGACCAGTTAACTGGTCTGACAGATCTACCCCTCCCATATTCTTGTTATAAAATTCTATGGCTTTGGGGCAAGAAATACTAACTTTATTGCCGTCTTTTGCCTTGCGGATTATCATGACAGTTACTGAGTACAAGGACTTCATTTGTGTTCATCCAAAGGCATGCCAGTGCGCCATTTCCATTACAAGCACTTTCAGTATCCCCTCGAATACGTTTTTTTTTTGGAAATTTCGGCATGTTCTTTCTTGTGCAAATGCAAGTTCCAACTGCAGCGAATGACAGAGTGTCTATCAAGCTAACTGATGTAAAAAATCGATCAAAGCAAAATGGGACTTCTTTTCCTCTAACTGTAGTGGTCAATCTCTTCACAACCCTTTCTCCTAAAGTTCCATCGGAAGGCCCTTATTCCTTTCCACTATATATCTCGAAGTCGTAGACGTAGCCAGTTAGTGAGCCACAACGCTCCCAAATTTTGATCCCACGCTTGATGGGTTTCAAGGGAAGATATTGCTTTAGACTGGATCTTCCCTTGAACTTCGTCATACTCTCGTCTATAGATTGAAAGGGCCTCTCCGATCTTGTTTTTAAGAAAGTACCTTTAAGCCAATTTACTAAATCGTCCACGTAGTAAGTCTTGCTCGCGTTATCTGGTTTTTTGGGTATACTGAAGTATGGCTTACTAATCAATAGTTTGAAGCGGTCTCTTGAAATGGCAAGTTTAATTGCTTCATTTCCTAGACCCTTGTTCGTAGACTAGTAGTGGTGGATAGCTGGTAATTTATTGTATACCATAATTCCATAACTTCATGAGAATCAGTGTGAACTTGTTTTTGTCCAGGTTAGATATATTGGTCTAACCTCTCGTTAGTACATTGCGCAATATAGTTCAAGAGGCTTTTTGGGAACAGTTTTAGGAAAATATCAACTGGAACTGAGGAAGAGTTTCTGTTAACATTGGCTAAAATAGTGGGGTTTTGGCCTTCAGGTATATCCATTCTTGGGATAAAATCACTTGGTGGATTGACCCAGGTACAGCTTTTCGAAATATCGGTAATGACAGCAGAAGAAGTTTTATGAGAATTATTACTGTCTTCTTCTTCGGAGTCCGATGAATCATCTGCCGAACTGGTATGATTGGAGGTACCTGGTTTTGGAAAATTGTAGATTGTTTTCTTTCTCTGATTAGGAGTGGTTTTTCTCTTTTTGTGTGTGACCACTAAATGACTGTCATCACTAGAGTTACTTGTATTGTCTGATTCCATATACTCCGAGCCACTGTCCTCAAATGGTTTAACATCGGATAGGTTATCAAGAATGTCTTGTAGATCATTTGTAGATAACGGTTTTCTGGAAAAAAAAATTAGTTTAGAACGTTTTGGTTGCATATATCCCATAACGAAAGACTACTGAGATATATATGTCCCAGATACCTTTTTTAGGTTATAAATTTTAAACCTCACTAACACTATGCAAATTTTACCTAATAACCTAAAATCACACTATTTCAGTGATATTTTAATAAAAATACGAGCTACTGGCTAGCCACGTATTGTTTAAAATCAAATAAGAGGCCTACACAAGCTGAAAGTATCGGCTAGCGTATCTTGCAAGTCTATGCAGCATAAAATACGAATGGGACATATTCTTATGTTAAATTAATAGCCTGACAAGGCAACAGTAATTTCAAAACATTGTGTGGGACACATGTAACCCAATAGCATTTCAGGAACCCAAAAAAAGAGTCGTCGCGAAAGGGTTAAAGTGAGGGGGGAAGTGTAAGCAACACCACTGTCTTTATAAGAATAAACAATGGCAACCCCATAGTTTTAGAATTCCATTTCAACTACAAACGCATATAACTAAATTTGAAGCTACTTGGATATATAGAAGTCAGCTAAAATTGACTTGCAACATTTAACACAATATCGGCCATGTTGAATCCGCCATTTTCAATTTTCAAAATCTGATAGAAAATTCATATTGCTTGTCCCCAAAAACGCCCATATACCAATTTTAAACGGAATCGGACATACTTTAAGTAGTGCCCCCCCCCATCCCCTACCACTGAATGGGGGGAGGTGTTAACATAACAACATTATAATATTGTATTGTCATCAGAACTATATACGTGTGCCAAATTTCACGTCAATCGGACATTTAGAAGTAGTTCTAATTCAGCTTGCAAGATTTGATTACAGACAGACAGACAGACCCACAGGTGAAAGTAATTAAAAACTTGAGCGATCTTAATCCTTAATGATGCAGCCATCAGCATGATGTGACGTAACATATAAATACGTAGGCAAACGCCAAATTCATCAGGCTTACGGGTCTCTCAACTCCGCTCAATCTAGCTGGGTACAGTACATAGGTGCGTACACTTCTAGTTGTTCTATCCCACAACCCTCATACTTTTGAACACCCGTGCACAGGCACAGGGTGATCAGGTCCTTACCTAACCTGGATAGACGTAAGCACAGGTATACGACACCAGGGGTATTCTACTAAGTAGAGAGAGTCGAATCTACGAGTGAAGTTTCAAAATTTCCAGTAAAAGGGTTTGTGAGTATTTTTAAAAGTAGTGCAAGTGCCTTAGAAATATGTGATAAACTTAAATCAGAAAGACGAATACATAAATAAAAGACAACCCCGCTCACATAAACCTTATTAATAAAATAGTGACGTAGCCTTCTAGAAAACTTTGAACTAAGCCTCCCTCGAGAAGAGATGCATTTAATATTAATTGGGTATAGTGTAAATTCTTAATTCATCTATAAACTTAAACACAACTTTATTAATATACAGTCTAACCCTGTTTGTAAATTAACTTGTTATTGTTTTTATCAATGTGTCTCTTTATTATCTCTTCTCAACTTGACGTAATGCGATCCTAAACCTGGGCTACTCTCCTGCACGCTAAGTAAGGCGTGGCGTCACAAGAAAAAAATACAAGTCGTAACAACATTCTATCTAATTGAACTGTCGTATATATATACACTAAAACTCTTTCCACGCTTCTTCATTTCAAACTTCACAACTCTCATATATTTAGGTTTATGGATTGAGTAGTGATAAGTTTAGTGTGAACTCAAAATATGAGGAACTAACCGTAAATTGTAAAATTAGTATTAATATTACAGTGACTTTGTACACTACGTCATTCGTCAGTGCCTCTCATCTCTCCCTAACTGTCAAATCTAAATAATATTTTTAATCGCTGCTTACTCTTACCTTATAATGTATATCTGAAAAGTTACAATATCCAACGATTTTTTAAATTAGTCCTTAAAACCTCGAAGATTCTTTTCTGTCAAGGACGGATAGCTCCGACTTATCTCGTTAAAAATTTCGAGAGCTTAAGATAAAAATTCGTTTAAGCGAGTCGCATACTTGTGGATTCTGCACCGTCTCAGAATGCCAATTTTGTTATTTAAAGAACGTGGAGAACGTTTCGTACAACAGGTATCTTTTAAATTAAAGAAATGTTTGCTTGGGGGTGCTGTCGAGCCCCCTTGGCTCCTTTAGAAAGAGACTTGGCAAAATAAGGTTTATAACACTGTTAAGAATTTTTCATGTACTGACTTGAATTGTGCTAGTGCTCTGATAGGAGTTTATTAATGATGTATCCGACTTATTAGTCAATATCAAATCTGCTCCTCTGAAAGTTCAAATTAAATTACAAAATTTTGTCAACATGTATATAAATAATTGAAATGCTACCGGGGCAAGGGATTAGAAAGGCGGCCTGCAATACGTGTCAAAAAGGATTATTGGGACGCTTCCCATCACGTGACGCATAATATATTTGCTTGTGGTGATCCTCTTTGCTCTTTCAGATTGCGTAGTTCGCTGACTTCGAAACAAATACAAGTTGAAGAAAAATGTACGTATATTGATGCCCAGGTTTAGTATAAATTAACGTATGCACCTATGTTGATAACCATGTTCAAATATAATTTACCAGAAGAGCTAAACAATACAATAAATTATAAGTGTCATGAATATTGAGTATGTGGCGATAATTATACTGTGAAATATGTCATATTTTGGTCAACTTGTGCTTGCAGACTTGCACATTGACCGAGAATATAAGATGTGCACGAGAAATTGACAATCTTAGCCACTTAATCATATATGAGCTGTCTCGATTTGATCGGGAGTATACCCCAAGGTTAAATATTTTTCAATACTCTACTAGAGTATTTAACTCGTCGTTCGGTCTACGGCAGTCTCGTGCGAAAAATTTTTCCAAAAAAATGCTATTTTAGAGATTCAAAAACTTCTTTTAGTGAGTATAAAAAGAATGGAGCCTGCCTAATTATTATGGAGTGATCCTCAATGTTTGAATAGTGATATCATCTCTTACATAATTAAATGTAAGTTATATTTTGAGTACTTTAATCTTGGTTCTGGCTATGGTTTAGTCGGCCAATGGTCAGCCATCTCAACCCCTACTCAATTCAGAATTTTTGTCGTCGGTCTCCATTTGGCTGCTGTTTGTATAAGGGCTCCATTCGACCGAATTGCAGGCCGCCATTGAATAGTGCCCCATATACATGTAAAAATATAAACAAAATATGAGCAATTAATATTGACAACAAATTCTTATCCCAACCTTTTATCTTGACTCGATTTTTAATAATTTCCAGTTACTACTGTATGCATATATATTTTAATCTTTTTTCTTAATTACGGACTAATTTTCATTCTTTGAAAACATATCAATTGTCATTTAATATTTTTATCGATAATTATCATTAAACATTATAATTATCATTGATTCACACGGTATATATTAAATAAATATGTCGATAACTCACGGATGTGTTGAAATCATTATTTTATACCTTAGTAATCTACGCCTATTTAAATAGAGTCAGTAGATAGAGTCTACCTCCAATGCAAAAAGCATTAAGGGATTTTGTCAAAGCTATGGTATACTGCCTCCCAAAATGTAATGTTACATAAGTTTTTTAAAATTAATCATATAAAAAAGACTAAATTATAAGTAGGGTTCCAAGTCATTTTTGCGGAGCAGTATATTATACATTAAACCTTTAGGGATACCTGAACGATATTTGCATCGACAAAAAGTCCAATCTTACTTGACATTCGCGACTTTCCGCTACGAAAATTAATTAAAACTTGACATTTATATAACTGAGCGGTTATCTGGAGCTATTTTAATCAGGACAGAGAGACAGATCGATACGCTTTAAGCCCCCGTATTAAATTATCAACTACAAGATACTCCGTTATAATAAATTGTTTCAGCATAGCCCCCATTCCAGAGGGCACGAACTTTATTTCTTTACTGAACCGTGAAAACTCACTTAGGAGTGACGTTACTTGTACACGTCTATTTTAGTGTTGATCGATACTTGATCCGAGCCGAATAACTGTCAATTATTATTAAATGGAAAAGGCTTTTTTATATATAATATTAAACGAAAATAGATTTTGGATCCGTATTTATTATGATGTCATAGAAACTGATTCGACGTCTCAAATCGCAATTTATTATCTTCTGGAAATAAATTGCCTCTCTGGGCATATTTGTCCGGAAATATTATGAAAAATAGCCGGAAATATTGTCTGAAAAAAAATTAATGGTAGGCGCATGTCTTTTCGTTTGAGGTATACTTGAATAACTGTTTATGACCCTCCGTCACTGTCTAAAATAAAATGTTTAAGAGTTATATTTTGTCTTGTTTATGATTAATTATTTTAACGTTTAAATTGATTATCACTTAGAGATTATTCACTTTAGATTCTTGACATAATTAATTTAAGATTTTTTTGGCAGATTTATTTTAGATTCGACTTTTTTATTTGGAAACGAGCCCCCTTCGTCGCAAAAGTACTGAAACGGGAATTTAAGTTTGAGCGACATAACCAGAGATGTCCTCTCCAGAATCAGATGTCAGCGCTAATTAAGTTTCAAGTTAAAGGTTTAGAACATCGAGAGGAAACCGCATCTATACTGGATTTGACGTGAGGCAAAGTCAATTGTTTATAAGTTTGCAAACATGGAACAGTCAAAAATCATTGAAAATTGAAGGTAACGATATGGCTTATCACCTGACTAAAGAAGATGTATACAGATTTTAGATTCCAGAAGATTTTTTTGGAAAGAAGAAAGGTCTCGTAATGAATCGACAAGAGGAACAGAGGAGGAGTGAAGTAAGGGAAAGGGAAACAAAGAGATCCATGGCTATTTTTGTTCCGCTCTAATCAACAACTCAGACAAAGTAAGGAAAGCTGTATTCTATTAAAAAGGTATTCATGGAAGGGAATTACCAATAAAGAGTCGGTCAAAAACAAGTGGGGAATTTAGGGCACTAATTAGTTCTACAACCATCACCAGGATAGTCAAAAACAACAAATTTAAAAGGCTCCGTTCCATACGGCAGGATTTTGCTTAAAAATAATGAACGAAAAAAAAATAAAAACATCTTCTGGAGAAATGGCAGATGTCGCGTTTTATAGATCAAAACCACCTAAAGGCGTGGTGAATCGATGAATGGCAAAAATAACAGGAAAAAATCTTCTGGACAGATGACCCAGGTGAAGCATTCCATCTCTTACTCACCCCTTGAAGGTATTCGTTATTGGCCAGTTCTGCAGGCAACCCGTATATGTTAAAACTGTAAGGATTATATTAAAGAATAAGAAAGTCATGGAATCCCAGAGAGTTAAATATTGAAGACAGCATGCAGAAGATAACCTCCTGAAGTGATGACCCAGGCGTAGCATTCAATTTATTACTCGCCCTTTGAAG
>MU184412.1:214529-232184 GCA_016904865.1 Pissodes strobi | reverse complement strand
GGGGGGGGGGGGGGGGGAGTGCAAATCTTTAACACCTCATAACTTTCACCAGAAAAGTGTGCAAAATTTGAACATAGGTGTGCAAAATTGTGCAAAATTTGCCGAATCGAGTGGCATCAATATTTTTCAGTTTTGTAACAGACGGGGGGGAACGGTCAAGTTTGCCCCCCGTATAAAAAACAGCTCTAGTTTTCCTTGTGTGGGTGTGCAAAATTTTATTTGCGGTGTGCAAAATTGTGCAAAATGTGCGCAAAATTATGCTTCATTTATTTTTGAAATTTGTTTAATACGGGGGGAAAACTTGACTGATCTTATAACCGACTAATAACCGTGTAAGCAAACCACACCAAAAGTTGAAAATATGTTAACTCTTAATGCGGGATTTTTATTTTGTTTTATAGTATTTGCGAGTATTACTTTAGATCAGCGGCGGATGGGACCGGCGCGGCGCCGGCGCGCGGGAAGTTAAGTAAAAGTCATCACCAGTGCCACTAAAAAAATAAAAATTTTGTTTTATTTTTATTTTTATTAAACCTTAAACATAATTACCTTTTTTAGGACAACTCTTAAATAAAAAACTAATTATTACATTGTATAAACACATAAGTAAAAAACGACATTTTTAATTGCATACATACACATCTCATAAATAAAATAGAAATCTTTTAAAATAAACCTTAGATGAATAAAAACATGCACTAATTGATATAAACATAAACAACACACAAAAAAAATAACTTATTTTTAAAATAAACTTCATATAAGTAAAATTGCAAAACAAACCTTACATAAGTAAATACAGGCATTTTTATTTTGTAATACAAACAAATAAATCAAACAACAAATAAATAAATAAGAAATCTTAATTTTTTAAATAAATAAATATCACAAATAAAAAAATTAGGTAACTATTAATTCATCAAAACATTAAAACCACATCAAAAACACTAGAAAAGAAAACTACATTTTAAAATATGTAAAGTATCCTACCATTTAGCATCAAAATAACTCCTAATTGCTATTAAAATAACAATTTCATTGAAAATACAGTGCTTGATTTTCCCAAATCGTCGATGGCTATTTAGAATATCGTTTTCGTAACTCGTTAGTATGAAAGTATCTAATCGGTTTTGACTGAGAGTACTTCTTAGTGTGTTCTTTAAGTACTTCAGTTTGGAAAAACTTCTTTTGCAGGCTACTTTGGAGATTGGAAGAATCAGTAATTATTTATATGTCAATGCCAGCACTGAGAAAGCTTCTTTATACATATTATTTGGAAATGATGGAATAGCAGCACAATGAGCAATTTCTGCAACTTTTGCATTGCATATGGATTTGTTTTCTTTAAGGCAATCGTCCTCTTCATCAGAAGATTTCTTTTCAAAATCAAAAGCTTAAAATTGTTCAATGTTAAGTTTAAAAGTACCCCAGTTGGCCATAAAGTTCTCCAGATCATCTTGAATAGAGTCTCTAAACTGTTGCGGGGAATTCTCCCCTTCAAGTACTTATTAGAAATTTCTGGGATCTAAAATATTAGTCTTTCCAAAAATATTAATTTTTTTGGTGAACCTTTCGTATTGAATTATTGTGTCGAGGATTACGTTAAAGGTATCTGTTGTAAATCTGTCGTTTAGTAGCTATTACTCATTTTTCATCCTTGCATTCTTCTTCTTGCTCTCTTGCTCTTACTTCTGGTAAATTAGTTTCGATGTCAATGTCTCCAGCCCCTACATCGGAATCAACCATCGCCAATTTGGTTATTGCCCACTGGACAAACATATCGCTAGTTCCTTGTATATGTATAAAACCTCGTTGAGTTTGTTTCAACTGTTCTAATGCTGCTTGTGCCATATTGTTTGCCTTCAGTAGATCTAGCCTTTGGTTTGTAAATATCTGGATAATGGTCCTGTTATTGAGAACGTTTTTAAAAATATATGGGCATGTTAAAATTACCTCATATTTTTGTAAAGATTCTCGCAAAGACTTAGCTGTCGAACGTCAGCATTCATATTATTTGAACTCTCGATAGTACAGAGCAGATTTTGTGCACCCACTAACCCAAACTAACCCAAAGATTTTTGCGAGAGCTGATTCTCTCGTCCACCAACGTGTCTCATCACCAATAATTGCTTGTAGTTTAATTTTTTTATTATCATCGATGTTAATTTTATTCCAAACGTCCATGCGTATGCGATCTTTGTAAAATACTTTGAAGTGTAAAAAAAAGAAACAGAAACTGGGCAGCGCGCTTGAAGGTCGGGGGCACCAGGAAATCTCCCAGTGTTCCAGTGGCCCCATCCGCCGCTGATTTAGATTTAAGTAATTTTATTTTCATTTTCTTCCGAGACTCTTTTACAGCAACTAACTTTTATCTATACTGCCCAAATCCAAAATTATCCTGGATATTTTTAATAGAGGCGTGGTGTAAAAATGTCTCGCTAGTAAAGTTGCTAGTTCCACCTAATTTTTGTATAGATCCACATCTGTTGTACATTATTTGCTCATTAGGATTAATACCTGTGGAACCGCTTTTTTGTTTGACTACCAAGTTGTAAAATATTTTCGCGATAAATGTATAATATATACATAAATATTTATATTATAATTCGTAACACGTATTATTCATCAGGCTTCAGTTCAACAGATATGTTCCTTATTTTTTAGATTTTATCGGTGATTTAAGAGCTAGGGAGACTTGTTCAGTACATTTTTTAAATCTACAATTCGCATGCAGATCATAATTGTTTGTTATATTTTTTATTACCTCTTAATCTTAATAGCGAAATTTCCCATGTGATTATTTAAAGTTAATTGAGTTATTCAATGCTGAAAATCAGATCTGCTTGGCTGACCATGAGGTGCTATAAGTAATTTGAGATGAAATATAAGTAACAATAAAAATTCTAATAGAATTCCATAATAAGAGAAAAAATATATGTAGGTATGTATGTGCCGAGGTAAGGTAAACAAGATTTGTATCTCGATTGTCCTTTATTAAGTGCATAAAGCTAGTATAAATATGTACGTTATATCCTATTATGAATAAGGAGTATACAAGCCGATAAACGATATCAAACTATACATGCAAAATAAAATTAGAATTCCTTATAGGTAAGTCAAAAATTCGACACGAGTTTATTAATATAATAAATAACCTTGCAATTCAGTTCCTTGTACTTTGTTTGTAATTTATTACCGCAGATTATCCACCAGAACTTATGATATAACAAAGATATAAAAAATGATTATCAGTTATATTGTTCCACCAAATCGCTGATCATTTAAGCCATTAAAATTACAGTTTATACAAAATTAGAAGTAAAAGTTGATTTAAACCGCAAAACAATAAACTAAGAATTACATGGGAATATTGAAAATATGTATTATTAAATAATAATAATAACAGAAATAGAAATTGCCAGATAAAAGTGAAGATCTCGGCAGTGAAAGGTCTACGTCAGGTAACTATTACGACTAGATTTTTTAAATTAAAGATAAATTGCAATTCTTTACTGTTACTTTTCTTCCTATAGATATTCAAAAGATATATAGGCAATTGTATGTGTAAAAGTACTATCGTTTGCACAAAAAATTGCTGGTAAAAGCTAAAGAGGGCCGATGGAAGAGAAGGTATTTTAGAGATTGTATTTGAAGAAAGAATTCCTACTTTAATCTTGACAGAATGGATAGTGGATACTAAATAGCACACACATATTTTCTAATTTTTTTCCTAATTCATAGAATAGTCGTATGCCTATAGTTAACTGTCCTAGTTTAGGAGATATTTGCATTTAAATTTTACGGTGTGTCGGTCTGTTACTAGCGCATTTGATCAATATAGTGACCATGGTAATATAACTCAGTGCCGGTACGGCAAAAATGCAAATTCAAGGCGCCATTTTTTTCCAAATAAACCATAAACAAGATTTAATGAAGATAGATTATCTTTTGACGTCGACTTTCGGTGTCGCCGGATAGTAAAACCGGAATTTGTCGTCATAATTTTGTGTTTATGTACTAATTTTCGGTGGTTTTTGCCGAGGGGTGATTCACTTCTCGCAATACTGTCACAAATTCACTCGCAATCGCCGAAATCACTATCGCAATCATTCGCAGTCGCTTCGCAATCGACGCAATCGCTTCGCAATCATCGCAATCGCTTCGCAATCCCCGAAATCGATTCGCAATCCACGCAATCCTTCGCAATCCTATCGCAATCCATTCGCAATCGCTCATAATCCACAAAAATTTTCGTTAAAATAGATGATATAAAGTACCAAAGGAGCGGCTACGTGCTAACTGGGTATAGTATTTGTCATAAACACGTATAAAAAACCGTTAGGTATTTTTCTCGGTATTTTTAAGGTACGCGTTTGTTGACAACAATTGAATTCATTGTCGTCAATAATACAGGGTGTTATTTAAGTACATAGCCAAATCTCAGGAGATAATTCCTTTAGTGATTTTAAGATAAACATATAAACATATGTCCGCACTGTTTCCAAGATACAGGATGTCAAACATAAAAAAAATAGTTTTTTTTTGTAAAAATCTTAATAAGATTCTTTTGGTCGATTTTGTTAAAATTCGGCAGTAGTATTTACATTACAAGGAGCTAATTTAGCCATAATTAATTATTTTTAAGTTCATTGGCGTCCCGGAAGTCACTCACTTTTGAAAAATCATATATTTTTTCAGATTTAGCAACTAAAAATACAACTTTCCTATCCCTTGTATTATCTTTGTATCTTGCTTAGTTTTTGAGAAAAAAAATCACCTTTTTTGTGATATAGTCTAGGGACATGTAATAAGTAGTGGTGTTTATTTTTTTCCCTAAAGAGTAAGAAATATACCAAAATAATTCAAGGGACAAAAAAGTTGTATTTTTAGTTCCTTAATCCGAAATAAATACCAAAATTAGAAATAAGTCAACGGCGTACACTACCGTTTTTTTTTTGAACTTGAACACTCTGTATTTTGGAAACAATGCGTTTCCGGACCTATGTTTATATAAACTTTTCGTCCTAAAATCACTCGAAGAGTGAACTTTGGCCGCGTACTTAAATAACACTCTGTATAATACCAGTTCGTATACAGAGTATCCCTTATACACTGCTTGCTATCTGACATGAACTATACTGAACTGGCATTGTAGTGGGAAATCTATACAGGGTGAAACAAATATGCTTCTCACCATTAGGATCTCGGAAACCATAAGAGTCTGTTATATGGGGGCAAAGTTGCGCAATTTAGGGGTCATCGATATGTCGTTGAAATTTAGAAAATTCCGACTACTTCCGGAGATATTCGTAGTAAACCGAAAAGCAGCTATTTAATTTTTATTTTTCCTGACTTTATTTGAAGATATAATATAACACGAATTTAACATTATTATTTGTTTATAAGATGGCAGTATCAAATTTTAATCTGACGTTTCGTGTCCGGGCCCCCATCATCAACTTCATTTCTTTAAATACTGACCTGGATTTTCTATTTAATTTTTTAGAAGCCTTTGTTCTGCCAAAACCAACGATGTCTCACACTTACTAATAAATCAACAAATCTAGATTTTTTCCATAAGAAATAATGTGTTAGACAGAGAGAGGGCAATCTCGAGGGCAATCTTTTCTGACTCGATTTCCCTTATGAAAATATTTGTTGCCGCTATTGGACAAGTGTGATACATCGTTGGTTTTGGGAAACCAAAGGCTTCTAAAAATGAAATAAAAAACACAGATCCGTATTTAAAAAAAAGTTGATGGTGGGGGCCCGGACACGAAACGCCAGATTTCAAATATGATACTACCGTCTTGTAAAGGAAAAAAAATGGCAACAATAATGTTAAATTCATTTTATATTATCTGTTTAAATAAAGTCAAAACAAAATTAAAATAAAATAGCTGATTTTCGGTTTATTACGAATATCTTTGGAGGTAGTCGGAATTTTGTAAAATTATCAATGGCATATCAATGACTTTTAAATTGCGCAACTTTGTCCCGATTTAACATAGGTACTTCGTATCTCTTATGGTTTTCGAGATCCTAATGGTGAGAAAATAGTTTGTTTCACTCTGTATTGCAGAAAAAATAAATTTGACGTTTCATTTAAAATTTGACATTTGGCTATGATGGTAGGGAAAAATCTGAATGAGTGGCAACACTGCCGATTTCATTTTGAAATCAGGAACTTCCGGGGGAGATCTTAATTTTGTCGCAAAAGAATTTGTGGTTTCCAAATAAAACAGGGGTTTCCAAACTTATGCCACACTCTGTATATGTTCCACTGCTACATAAATAAATCTGACGTATATTTAGTAAGACATTAATTTGTTAATCCCACTCGACTTTCCACTGATCCACCCCTGTATGAGAAATTCCAGCACCATCAGTTTTAAATTTTTAATTAAGTAAACGATATTGTTGCGAGAAAAACCTACATATCGATTTTTATAAAGATATCTGAAATACATAATTTACACTCGGTTTTAAAGATCATAGATAAAAATTATAATATGGCCTCCAAAATATTTTTTATATGTACCGAACCGAGGTATGAACACAGAAGCGCAAATGCGTAAAAATAGTTTTTATTTAATATCCTTAATATCTTAACTATGAATATGAATCCGAGTATGAATCTCGGTATGAATCAAGAGATAGAGGGGCAAACGGTAAACGAGGAAGATAGACAAGATATTGACAATGAAAATAATGCATTTGAGGATTTATAAGGTATTACTGAGTTAAATATTAAGGAGCAAAAAAAGAAACAAAAGGAAGATCGTTCTTTTCTAGGTGTTAAAGTCAACAAAGAAATGCTAGTAATGAAATCCACTCGTTTATTGGCTCTTTTCTAACAAGTTAGGAAGACTTTCAAGCGAATGGGGAGGTTCCTTGAAAAACAAAAATAAGAAGTAATAGGGAGATAAAATATCAACAAAGGCTCTATTGATATACGTTTGGAAAATTATTATGCAGTATGTTATTTACGGACATGGTACATTGGTAGAGTTGTAGAGGATGGATTGATAAGAGCTCCAACAAAATTAAATTCCTTAAAGTCGTCCCTCGACACCTATCTGGCCAAAAGAGAAAAATGAAAACATTCAAATAGTGGAAAATAAGTTCACATTTTATGAGCCAATACCACTACTGAAAAATGAGCATTTTTATCTAAAACGGCATCAAAAATTAGAAATCGAACAGAAATTTAAGGCTACAAAAAATAGCTTCAAAGATTATTTGTAATTAAATGCACAAGTTCCTATTTCTGATTTTGGCTGTTTTTCTGACCTGCTATTTTTGAACTAGACCATTTTAAAGTTAATATATTGAGACCAATTTTGCGTATTGGGGTCATACTTACCTATGTTTTTAAGTTTCTTTTTGTATTTTTTGCTATTAATTTTTTTAATATTTGTATCTATTTTGCATTAAAGCACAGTCTAATCCAAATAAGCTATGTTTTTTTCTCTTTATCTTATAATAAATTTGAAACAAACAACTGAGCATCAAAAAGCAGTGGAATAGGACACTCTGTATACCGGGTGACCGCGAGATTACTAACCAGGCGTTTTATTTAATTATCCAAAAAGATATCAATACGAAATATGGTTATTTTAAATGAAACACCGGACAGATTTTTGCGGTATATTAACTATTAAACTACTAAAACTTTCACTTTCAGAGTACCTGTAGGTAATCCGGAAATGTTTAAATTTGACACTTAACCAGCATCCACTTAAATAATTTAAGTAGCACGTCCTGTATCCGAAACTATCATAGATAGGTATAGGGAGGGTTACATGACTTAGATTTTGATGAATAGGTAAAATCGTAAATAGCAAAAATATACAGGTTGTTCCATTTAAAATACCTAACACAGTTTCCATTACGTCGGATATGATCAGAAGTGATTAATTACTGTTTTTACGCCTACTTTTTTTCCTTATAGCCGTTCCTGTAAGCTCCCTAAATCTCAAAATATATATTTCTAATGACGTTAAAAATGCCTGGTCAGTGGTCAGTATAATCTCGAGGTCACCCGGTATACCTATATAATTATTGAACCAAAACATTCAAGAGATTTCCAAAAGGCCACAAATAAGCTATTTCATTTTGATGTTACCTAAAATTATCCTATTCACAAAGTTGTCATAAACATGAATCCATTGCCAGAACCATGTCTCTGTGCTCATTGGTTTGATTCATAATAATTAACAAAATATAATAGATAAACTACCCTAGAACTTTTGTATTTCTTTTTTAATTTTTAGGATAGCTTTTAATTGGGGCTCAAAATTTGAACGTGGTTGATAATGTAAAATATTTTATCTCTATTAATGATTTTTCTTTAATCAAAGTCCATGTTTGAACAATTCTAATTTCTATATTTTCATACTGAAGAATATTTCTAGTTGCCATAATAAACCTACCTATAGTTCCCTAAACCCGAGCGTAAAACTAAGTATACGTTTTGCAATTTGCAAGACACTTTAAAAGAACATGAAAACGCTTTCGCAATCTTTAGAAATCCCTCGCAATCCTTGTAATTCTTTCGCAATCCTTTGGGAGTCTTTCGCAATCCTTGGGAGTTCTTCGCAATCCTTGGAATTCTCTCGCAATCTGTCGCAATCCGTCGCAATCTTTCGAAATCCCTCGCAATCTTTCGAAATCCCTCGCATTCTTTCGAAATCCCTCGCAATCTTTCGAAATCCCTCGCAATCCCTTACTTTTCGCAATCTTGTCACAAATTTTACCCTAGTGATTACCCCCTCGGTTTTTGCCTTGATGGCAAGATATTGAAGAGAACCTATATGATTGATTCAATGTGTATTAGTATAGTGTTTATCAAAAAATTAAAATACAAAAAAATAAAACAAAGAATGAGTGTGCTTGTGGACCACACATCAAAAGTGGCCTGAATTAGGTATAGAACGCATAGCTTTTTCCATATTTTACCACATGTTTTCTGTTAAATAATCAAATAATATTAAACCTTTAATAACGTTGCCGTCACACATTTTATAACGTTCACATCCGTATCACACATTTTATAACGTTCGCGTCACACATATTAAACTGGTGTGACTTTCAACTATACCAGTATCGTACAGACGGTGATGTATAATAGACCAGATATCAACCTCGTAAACAAATCCTCCAAGGTACCCAATACGCAAATCTATTTATCTAGATTTAAGTACCGAGAGTTGGAAGTCAGAGTGAGGAGGCAGTGGCAGTTGAATCACGTCGAGACAGTGCCAACAATAATTTCATCAACTGGAAAGAAAAGCCTGCAAAGAAATATCCAGAAAATAGGGCTGACAAAAACCTCTACGAGCCCATTCAGGAATCTGATATTCTTTCGACTGCGAGAATTGTTCAAATCTTCATCGAAATCCCCCCAAGATGGGAAACTTCAGAAGTGGCATCGAGGTCATCTTTGGCATTGACGACCCGTCAGTCTGATGCGAAGAGATCACGCAAGTAATCTCCTCATGAATGGAAGCGTGCATCCCAAATTCCATCAAGTTACCATCAAAAGGAAAGCCCTGGTTGATACGAAAGAGCTGCAGGTAGGAAACAGCAAGCTTACAAGTACTGGCAGCAAAATCAGACCGCTGAAAATCGCAATTATTTTGTCGAAGCGAGAAACGAATGCAAACGTGTGATCGACGAAACTAAGGACAAACACTATCAAAGGATCAGGAATAAACTTTTGCAATGCCTCAGTGGATCCAGGAATTTCTGGATATTCAAAAAATCCATAAAGAACTAGATACGCAGAAGGCATCAGGACCGGAATACGTGTTAAAGAACTGCGCCAACGAACTAACACTCGTTCGATATAATGACCTATGTCACTCATATATGGAGTAGGGCAATTCAGAACTACGGAGTCTCGAGCGAAGGCATTCGACAGATTGTGGCATGACGGACTGCTCAACAAATTGCCGTCCTTCGGACTGCCAGCCTCTCTCTGCACCTGGCTTGCCAGTTTCCTTAAGAATCGATCTTTGCACGTTGCAGTTGATGGACACAAAAACCAAAAACATTCATCGTTAACGTGGGGTGCCTCAGGCCGCTATACTTTCACCAACTCTGTTCCTCATCTATATTAATGGCCTGCTGACCGAAACGAATAATCCTGTTTACAGTTTTGCAGATGACAGTACCCTTGTCTCCTACTTTAGATCAGAAAAACCTTTACCAGCGACTGAGACTTATCACTGAAGACAGGAGCAGATTACAGCAATTAATCAAGACCTGGAGAAATTTCAAACTTGGGGCGACAGAAATTTGGTAAGCAGCCACGTTTACCAAGAGGGCCAATACGGCGGGCCCTGACATCATTAGGGCAGAATCGACCATTCCTTCACCTTCGCCAATCGGACTGCTGGGTATCTCGGTCAACAGCAATATGACCTGGCATTACCACGTTGCTAACATCGCAAAATCAGCCTACCTGAAGCTTGGTGCGCTATTTCGCAACAAAAAACTGTATACACCGCAGCAGTTGTTCTTGCTCTATAAAGCGCAAATAAGATCGTGTATAGAATATTGCTTACACATCTGGGGTGCCGCACCGAAGCACACCCTAAAGCTGCTGAATTCCATTCAGAAAAGAGCTGTCGACCCGGAATCTGGATAATCTGGAACACCACAGATATATGGCCGAGATGTCCCTGTTTTACAGATACTTTCACGGCAGATGTTCCCAGGTTCTGGCCCGCCTCATCCCACCCCTGGTAACGCCTGTCAGACAGTCGCGACAGACGGCAAGAACGCACCAGTTCGTCGTACAACTGGAAACACCTAGAACATCGCTTTACAAGAACTTCATGTCTGGCGCATTGCATCACTGTGGAACTCACTCCCAGGACATCTGTTTCCCCCTAATTACAACTTACAACTATTCAAGAACCGTGTCAATCAACATACTCACAGACACACCGCTCGTCGAGCGCCATAGGATCTCCCTTTAGTGTGTCTGCCACTGCCATAAAAAAAATACAAAGTACAAAGCTTTCTGTTTTAGTCTCGTCGTTGTTTCTATTTCTGTTCCTTAAAAATATCTTGAACTACACAGGATGTTTTAGCAAAGTGGGGACCATAAATTTATCTTTTGTTAAATTGAACATCCTGTGTTTTACCTTAGCAAATAAAGTGGGGGGATCATTATTTTCAAATATTTGTAGGCCTATATTTCCAATTGCTATGTTATTAAGAAATTTTTTGAAAAAAATTAATAGACGTTATAATTTAATGTGTAAGCCAACGTAAATCTAAGTATTTTGTTTGACGTTCATCATTCATCATATCGACGATACACAAACATTGTTTCAGTTAAGCGCTACTATCTCTTTTTTTTTTAAGATAAAATCAACAAAATTCTGAAAGGCACACTTCCTTTATTGCATCGGTTATTCAACTCTCCCGAGAAATAGTGTTAAAATTCAGAAATGCAGCCAGTAATAAGTAAAGCTAATTTTAAGGGGCAGGAACCCGTGTCAGCGAAATTTCCTGTTATATATATATGTATATAATCGAAATTTCCGGTGTTGTTTGGCTAATCATTTACGGATATTTTCTTTTTAGTTAGTCACCTTAACGTATGATCGGCAATACGGACGGCAATTCGTAAAGAAAGGCAATCGTGCATTTTTAGTCTCTTGAAAATTTCCAGATAATTGCCACAAAAGTGAAAATTATCTAAAAAAGTTCCCTCTCCGTCACTGTCGTAGTGCCCTTTTTTGTAAAGGCTTGTATTTATGTGCCCTTTTTATTCACGCACTTTGTGATTTGTGTAGCAATTATTCTGGAAAGTCTCAAATGGAAAACACTAACCAACCAGCCTTCTAGTAGTGTTGCCAGGTCAGGGCCTTTTTTACCATTAGACCCATTAGGCCCGGGTCTAGAGCCCAATGACAAGTGGGACCCAAATGTGCAACATAAAAAAACTACATAATTATAAGAATATTTTTTAAAATATACATTTCCTCGATAAAAAAATCAGGATACTGATACTGGATCTGAATTCCAAAACAAAATTACTTTTTATTAAACAAAACGAACAACTCGACAAATCGTAGGCTGATAAAAAACATTTTATTAAAAATATACCACAACGAAATACAGACAAAGTAAGTGGGTGTGCGAAACAATTTTGACGGTAAAAAAAAAACAAGCACTTACGAAGTTCAGCATTTTATTACAAAGTTAAAGTAAACAACGAAAAAATGAGTAGTTAGTG
Organism: Pissodes strobi; assembly: GCA_016904865.1. Taxonomy (NCBI): domain Eukaryota; kingdom Metazoa; phylum Arthropoda; class Insecta; order Coleoptera; family Curculionidae; genus Pissodes; species Pissodes strobi. The sequence goes on along the minus strand of MU184412.1, from coordinate 219,928 downwards.
TATAGTCCCAAATCTGGCTGTGTTTACTCTTATGTATCCAAACTTTTTTCGACAAAAAATGTTAACGTTAACCTCAGTGTATTTCTGTTATTTTAAATATTATTTTATTTTTTCTAATTTATGCTTTGGTTCAATAATTTTTTTAAAATCTTATTTCGTGTTTCTTTTTTAGTTTTTCTAAAATCTGTTATTTTTTATTAAAATTAATGCAAATTTATAAATAATAGAAAAGCTTAATTTAAATCTGAATAAAAAACTACATTATAATTAATATTTTCAGTTCGAAATCGAACCAAAAAAAATCAAGTGGAAGCTGAAGTCATATTGGGGCCCGAAAATTTGCTAGGTCCTAGGGCCCAACTCCTTGGAAAATAGGCCCTGTGCCAGGTTTTGATGGGCCTTCAAAATTATTGTAAATAACATTGTAATACCAAACATTGAAAAAATATAACAAACATAACAGTTTAAAGCTTTAAACGAAGTTCACTAATCACTAGCACAAAGCAAACCAAAACAACAGAAATCATTATTATGTTTAAAGCAAAAGAAAAATCACGATAGAAGTGAAAAAAAAAACTTCAACAAGGCGTGTTTAATATTAAAAACTAAAAATAAAATTTTTAAAAAGTTTCTTGGAGGCGTCGTACATCACAAAACGGAATATAATTAAGTATATAGATAGGCATAATATATTACAGAGACTGACAAAATGTACAGGGTAAATGCCTTATATGCCTTGCTACTGCTAAAACTCGACATTCAACATTCAACTAGCTCACCCTGAATAAAATCGAATAGATACTCTTCTGCAGATCACTACTTACTCTTGATTATATTATGATCTTGATTAACTCCAGAGTCCAGTTCCGACTCATGAATGAAGTTTATAGTATTATTTTATGAATGTATTATTTCTAATCATTATTAATTCACTTTTGAGATAATTGGGATATAATAGTCATGAATATAATACAATGGCAATTGATGGACACATCTCATTCTCAGACACATTCACCATTAACGCGGGCGTGCCTCAGGGCGCAATATTTTCACCAACTCTGTTCCTCATCTATATTAATGACCTGCTGACCGAAACGAATAATCCTGTTTACAGTTTTGCAGATCGACAGTACCACAGAAAATATAGTTACACACTATATTTTCTGTGACAGTACCCTTGTCTCCCAATTTAGATCAGAAAAACCTTTACCAGCGGCTGATACTTATCACCGCAGACAGGAGCAGATTACAGCAATTAATCAAGACTGGAGAAAGTTCAAACTTGGACGACAGAAATTTGGTCCAGTTCAATTCAGCAAAGACCCAAGCAGCCACGTTTACCAAGAGGGCCAATACGGTGAGCCCTAACATCATTATGGCAGGATCGACTATTCTTTCATCCTCGTCAATCGGACTGCTGGGTGTCTCGGTCAACAGCAATATGTCCTGGCATGCTAACATCGCAAAATCAGCCTCCCAGAAACTTGGTGCGCTATTTCGCAACAAAAAACTGTATACACCGCAGCAGTTGCTCTTGCCCTACAAAGCGCAAATAAGACCGTGCTTAGAATATGGCTCACACATCTAGGGTGCCGCACCAAAGCACACCCTAAAGCTGCTGGAGTCCATTCAGAAGAGGGCTGTGCGTCTTCTCGGCGACCCGGAATCTGGTTAGTCTGGAACACCGCAGACATGTGGCCGAGATGTCCCTGTTTTACAGATGCTTTCACGGCAGATGTTCTCAGGATTTGGCCCGCCTCATCTCACCCCTGGCAACGCCTGTCAGACAGTCACGGCAGACGGCAGAAGCGCACCAGTTCGTCGTATAACTGGAAACACCTAGAACATCGCTTTACAAGAACTCCTTTGTCTGGCGCACTGCATCACTGTCGAACTCACTCCCAGGACATCTGTTTCCCCCAAATTACAATCTACAACTATTCAAGAACCGTGTCAATCAACATCTTCGCACACACACCGCTCGTCGAGCGCCATAGGATCTCCCTTTAGTGTGTGTGCCACTACCATAAAGAAACAAAAGAAATTGCAATACAGAAATTCAAGATCCGACCCATATAACAAACAGATTAGATAATCCGTTTGCCTGTACAATGATAATTTAAATTCGCCATGAAATAAACAGGGACATTCATTATTTTCTGCTCGGTCAGGAACTTAAAATTACACCTTTTTTGGTAAATTGGTGTGTCACCAAAATTAAATGGAAGAAAGTTTGCCAATTCGATCAAACCAATAGGGTTTCTGGGTATTATAAATTTATGAGGTGTGACATTGGATAAGTGTTTTACATGGGATTTTCGCTATAATTATGGGTTTGGCTGTCGAATTAGTAAGGTTTTATTAAATGTTTAGCAATGAGAAGTGTGTTTTTGGCATTCCGATTTTGCTCTTCGATCTGCTGTTCTAAAGTGTACTCATTCGGTGTGAGAGGTGATGCAATCTTAATTGACTGGAGATTATTGTTGGTAGCCTATCTGCCAACCGAATCAGTGCTGTAAGTGGGGGCCCCCTCATTTTTCCTTTTCATAAGACGTATTTATTTCAACAAAGGTGTCAGTGAATCCTCGTCCTTCGTTGCAGTTCTGTTGTCAGAGAGTATGAAATCGCATCAGTTGTAAAGCTATTCAGAAACAAGCAAGTTATTCTAATTTTGCTTGTTATTTATAGATATTGCATTTCTTTTACGGTCCTTTTCTGGCATTAAACAGTGAACATTAAAAGACCTTTCTACTAACAAAGAGTACAATGATCTAGAAAGAATAAACAGTTCACGTGAGGCCACACGTGTGTGTTCAAAAAGGCCGTTTTGTTTGTAAAGATTAAACTTTAAAAAGCAAATATACCATCGTAAAGCCGTGCACTTTTACAATGTGTGACTATAAACTTCAGGATATAAATATATCCATATAAGCATGCATTTAAAAACATGTTAATATTTAATTTATGTCTCGTTTAAAGTCGCTCAAGGAGAATATTGTTTTATCTTCTTTATATTCGTAATACCAAAGAAAATAGTATTGAAAAGGTAATAATACCGATCCCGTCAATAAGTGACTAGAAATGTTTTATATGTAACAAACTGATGTTCACCCGTTGTCCTGAAAACATACAGAAACACAGGGCCTATTTTCCAAGGAGTTGGGCCCTAGGCCCTAGCAAATTTTCCGGCCCCAGTATGACTTCAGCTCCCACTTGATTTTTTTTGTTTCGATTTCGAACTGAAAATATTATAATGTAGTTTTTTATTCAGATTTAAATTAAGCTTTTCTATTATTTATAAATTTACATTAATTTTAATAAAAAATAACAGATTTTAGAAAAACTAAAAACGAAACACGAAAAAAAATTTATTGAACCAAAGCATAAATTAGTAAAAATAAAATAATATTTAAAGTAACAGAAATACACTGAGGTTAACGTTAACACTTTTCTTCGAAAAAAGTTTGGATAAGAGTAAACACAGCCAGATTTGGGACTATACACTAACTACTCATTTTTTCGCCGTTTACTTTAACTTTGTAAAATGCTGACCTTTGTAAGTGCCTGTTTTTTTTTACCGTCAAAATTGTTTCGCACACCCACTTACTTTGTCTGTATTTTGTTCTGGTATATTTTTAATAAAATGTTTTTTTTATCAGCCTACGTTTTGTCGAGTTGTTATTTTTGTTTAATAAAGATTAGTTTTGTTTTGGAATGCAGATTATAAAGATGGCGAAACAGTATCCTGATTTTTTTATCGAGGAAATGCATATATTTTAAAAAATATTCTTATAATTATGTAGTTTTTTATGTTGCACATTTGAGCCCCACTTGCCATTGGGCCCTAGGCTCGGGCCTAATGGGCCTAATGGTAAAATAGGCCCTGCAGAAACAGATACAACCACAAGAACTGCCGTCTTCACCTGAACGTTGATATATTTCCAGCTTCAAGAGAAGTTTTAATGATTTTATTGAGAAACATTGCAGAAACAAATGGAATAATGCTACATAGGTAAGGTATGAGCATCGATCGACCAAATATAAGGCGAATAGGAGCAAATACCGACGTTGTCCAAACCTATCAATGTTGCTAAAACACTGCATCCGCCTTTCGACTCAAGTGCTCGGTTTAATATAATATATTAATCGACTAAATAATGTATACTCGGTTATTTTATTTTTGACTGATTTTTAACAGAGGCAGCACAAAAAGACAAAACGTTGTCAACCAAAACTCGAACGCGGGTCGTCTGGGCAATACTGGGCATAGTCTACATCTGTAGACTATGGCCTGGATGAGAGCGCATCATCCTACCACTGAACGAGAAAGCGGGATAGTCATAGGCTCTCGGATCTCGGTCAGGTCAAGTAACTCTGCAACCATGAGAGCATAGCACCATCAGACACTGGAGCCTGAAAATTTGCGCTTTATGATTCACTCTGTCGAACGCCTTGGAGTAATCTGCCCCTCTACAAGACGTCCGTCAAATAGGTGGTGTAGGGGAAAGGAGTCGAATATCGATCAGCGTCTAATATCGATCATCTTAATTTTACCCAACCCTACATACCTATCAAATGAAACAATAAGTGCTGCCATCTCTTAAGGTACATACAAATTACCAACAGAGCAACAACGGGCAGTTTCATTGCAACGCCGAGTGTGTACGGCCACAAACAGTTTTTGGGCATTTTTTTTGTTATTTTTCCGGTTCATTGGATAAGTTATGTGCTTGTTGATGTTGTCGAAATCCTAAGCTACTTCAGTAGGGGAGAGTCGGGTATTGGCGCGCGGTTGATAATACCGCGCCTACCATTATCTCTCAGTAGGAAATAATACTCGGCAATACTGCATAATTGGTCATTACCTTGAACGTGTTCCTTCATCCCGCAGTACAAATATTTCCGTTGTAACCACCTGTTCGAGCTCGGCGAGCGTTTTTCATATTTTGTGGAAATCCTTATAAGTTTTATATATTTTTGGATCGAGGTATGTACAAAACTTATTATTTAAATGTAAGATATTGTGTTGCAATAGATTGCTACCCTTATTAGCAATGCTGTGTGATAGCGGCCGTTTGTCCTAAATTGTCATTTTTCGAATAATGTCATAATGTTAGCATAAAATGAAAATGGCGTCGTCTGATAATTGCGCGCTGAGGGCGCAGTATTATCAGCAGCGCGGTATTATCAGACTAGTGTTTATTTGATGCTTTTTTTTCAGATGGCTGAGCCTCCTCCTGCCGAAAACTATATTTGCGATTTTTGTTGACTTCTTTGTACTAAATATCAAATAATGCTGTAAATAAAGCCTAATTTTTGGAACACGGTATTATCAAACAGGGGGCATGGTATTGTTACGGCTAACCTAACAACCATCCGAACGTTTTTGTGCTACCCTA
>MU184412.1:138757-182075 GCA_016904865.1 Pissodes strobi | reverse complement strand
TAGTGCACAGTTTACGCGTTAAGCGTTAGAGGCTACACATGCGCAGCTGATGCACCCAATACCTTCTAAACAAGAAGACCTGATATCTAAATTTATTGCGTAGGCATAGGGAGCAGGCTCTGATAATGGAAAACCCAGGAAAAGGTATTATAAAAATGAGAAAGGAACATAATTATATTATCTTCTTCTTCTTCATGTAAAAGGACAAAGTCCTGTCAATTCTGTCATCAGCCTTCCTGTGATCCTGATGTCCAGCTTTAATACCAGCGTTTTGGGGGCCTACCAGCTGGGCGCCTTGTTTCTGGTTTTTGTGTTTTGGCCCACTTTGCAATTCGGTCTGGACTCATTCGTTCTATGTGGTCTCTCCAACACCGGCGTCTCTCTCTCTCTCACCTATCTGACAACGTCCTGCACTCCCAGTTCTCTTCTGGTATTCTCGTTGCGTATCATGTCATGCAATGTGATCCCTTTTATTGTTCTTAGGATTTTCATCTCCGCTGTTCTCATTTTCCTTTTGGTAACAGACGTTTCAGCTCTTCAGCTAGGTCATTATGGGTCTGACGCAGGTCTTATAAATTCGTGTCTCGCAAACATCCTGATACTCTGACGGCTTTTCTGATCTGGTTGTCCACCTCATTCACTGTACTTCTGCTGCGCGATACCTGTATCCCCAGATAGTTCAAATTTATCACCTGATGTATAATGCGCTCACTCACCACCAACTTACATCGGATCGGATCTTTGGATAATACCATAGATTGTGTTTTTTCGATCGAAATTGGCATATTAAGCCTCTGTGCTGTTAGGTTCACTATGTAGAGAAGGCGCTGCAGGTCATCTTCGCGCTCTGCGGTCAACACAGCATCGTCTGCGTAACAGAGTATTCTCAGGAGGCGGTTGTTCATCCTGAATCCTGCATCGACTTCGTTCACACTTTCAATTATTTGGTCCATTATGATGTTAAAAGGCATTGGCTAAGACTATCTCCCTATCTAATGCCGGATAACTTTAAGTACTCTTGTTAGACCACATTCTGTTCTTATCATTGTGTTACTGTTTATGTTAAGTTGCTTTATTAGGTTTATGCGGCACTTATTAACATCTTTTTGGTTCAGTCGTCCTTAAGCTGTACATTGTCGAATGCTTGCTTTAGATCTACAAAGCATGTGTACATTGGTTTATTGAATTCATTGGATTTCTCTATCAATTGGCGTAATATAAATATTGCGTCTATCGTTGGTCTATTTGAGCGGAAGCCTTGCTGATCCTCGGAGATTCCTACTTTATCAGTTATTTTATCTACTAATATTTTTGTTAGCAGTTTTAGTACACTACTTAGTGACGTTATGTCTCTCTAATTTTTCGGGTCCGATTTTGGGCCTTTTTTGTATATCGGTATTGTTATGCTATTTCTCCATTCATTAGGTATTGTTCCGCTTTGTTCTATTTTTACCAATTCATTTCGGATATTTTGACCTTCGTACTTAAGTAATTCATTTGGAATGTTGTCAGTGCCTGGATATTTTCGGTTCTTTAATCTCTGTATGGCCGTTTGTACTTCTTCCAGTGTTATGTTTTCCTCTTGTTCGCCTGGAGATGATGGATTTTCGATTTCTGTATCATCGCTGTTTGCGCTATTCTTATCATACAGGTTTTCAAAGTATGTTGCCCATGTATATTGCATTTATAACTACTTCCTCATTCACTGGCTTTTTTCTCTTTCGTAGCATGTTCTAGATCTTCTTCTGGCCCCCGTATAGGTCATGTTCTATTTCCACCGAGAAGTTTTCCCAGCATGTTCTTTTGAGTTGTTTAATCGCATTAGTCGTTCTGTTTCTTTCTCTTTTGTAGACGATATTCTTCAGGTGATCTGTTGTTGATGTACCTTATGTGAGCGTTATTTTTCTCTTTTGCTAATTCCTTGACTCCCGGGGTTAACCATGGCTTATTGTTTCTTTTATTTGTGTTTATTGTTCTTTCTCCTAGGGCTTCCTTGGAACTTTTCTTTATGTTGTTTTTTATTTTTTCCCCATGCGTCTTCTACATTATCTCTTCCTGTTATTGTATTTTGAGTGATCTTCTCGTCTAGTCTGTTTTGGTAAAGTTTTCTGACGCTTTCGTTCTTAAGTGATTCTATATTAAATTTTGTGATGTAATTAGCCATTATCCTTTTTTATTATGTGTGATGTTCGGTACTTACATAGAACTGGTCCGTGTTGTGTTCCGATATTTGCTGATGTTAATATACGTACATCGAGTATCCCAGAGGGGTGTATGTTCCTATTTGTAATAACGTATTCAATGGCCGATTTTTAAGCCTCTTGCGTTGACGAATGACGAAGGTGTATTTTTGTTGTTCCTTGTGGTCAAAATATGTATTATTAATACGTAGTTCATTGTGGGCACATGTTTGTATCAGCATTTCTCCATTGTCATTTATCGTCTCTTCGTTCAAATTGTGCATGATTCCCTGAACAACCGAATTATCAATTCTTGAGTTAAGGTCGCCCATGATGATGACTTTGTCTTTTCTGGGCATCTTTTCTAGGGTGTGTTGCAGGGTGTCGAAAAATTATTCTCTTTCTTCTTTCGGCTTGCCTGCATCTGATGCATATGCGCTTAGTATGTGTGTCGTTTCCTCCGCCATCGCCAGTTCCATTGTCACTTGTATGATGCTGCAATCTATATATTGTACTTCCTTGATATTCGTTTCTAATTTCTTATTGGCCAATAATCCTACACCTCCTCTAGCTCTCATGTTCTTGTCAACGCCACTATAAAATAATGTGTAGTTTTGGTATCTTTGAATTCCAGTGCCTTTTTTCTTAGTTTCCGAGAGAGCGCAGATGTCTATTTTGTTTTTCTCCATTTCCAATATTATCTCGTAGGCTTTGTTGGTCCATGATGTAATGTTCCAGCTACCCAGTCCTATTACATTCCTTTTCCATACTCGTTTTTTTCCTTTTTCGTGTCATTGCTATTAATTCCATCCGGGTTCCGAAGCTGACATGCCAGTTCAGTGAGCAATGACTATTAACTTATAAATATACAGTGGCTTTTAAAAATATATCACGAAGTGAAAGCATATGCCTACAAACTAAAACCAGAACAAATAGTTACGTAGATATTTTTTAAAGACTATTTAATTAAGATAATGTAATGCAAGGAATAAATGACAATATCTGTTGCAAACATAAATCTCAAGGCAGTTTTGAAGTAAAACTTCTTAACGCGCGCCGGGAGTAAAATTTTAAGGTCGCGACACACAGCCAGCGCGACACGAACTGGCGGAACGAAAACTGGCCGCGACACACGAGCTAGCGGAACGAAAATAATGAGAATAATGTTACTGTCATATATTTGTTAGTTTACAAGCAAAAAATATGGGATTGGCTCTATTACCTTGTCCAGACATAAGCGAAATTTTTATGAAGAATATTTTTTTTTCATTTATTTTGGGTCTTCCCTTGTTAATTGAGTGGTATATTTAAAAAACTATTTTTTAACCAAAAGTTTCACTTTAGATATGCGCACATAGTGTACACGCATTTTTTAACGAGTGGAGAATAAGATTAATAATTTGACACAGACAAGAATGAATCCTCCACAATATAGAACATATCTACATCACCTCAGAGTTACCAAAGCGGCAAACCGAAAAATCGTCATCGACTGGTATGAAAAATCGCCACACGTTTCTACAAATGTTTGTGGTAGCGACGCCGACGCCTCAATAATAAAATTTAAAAAAAAAATGTTTTTTTTGCAGGACAAACTTTATTATGTTATACAGATTTAACCTAAATATCACATTTTAAAAAAATGGACTTAAATATTTTAATCTGCCGTCGAATTTGAGACCATTTAATTGATCAAACAAAATAAAATAAGATTAATTAATTAAGACATTAAAGAAGGAAACGACGGTTATATCTTGATTAATGTTTAATAGGCCAACGTATAGAGGCAGTACATGTACGAGATGTGTCGAAGATACCATGGCATAAGGCTTGTCCAATAGAGTATGTAGTCGATACCACCGGAAAAAATATCACCTGCGGAACAGCTTCGGTAAGAATGGTTTTATCTTTTCTACAGGAATAGTGATATGTTATAAGAAATTATGGTGTGTGCTTAAGAAATTATGGTGTGTGATAAAGACCACACGGCACAGGTGAAAACTTCAACAAAGTGATATTAAAAGTTAAATAAAATTTAAAAAAAAGTCTTGGAGGCGTAGAGCATCGATGTCGGTGCCTCTCGCATGCCATTGAAATACTTGGGTCAAAACTGAATATAAATATTCAGACCTGCATAGTCTTCACTCCAAAAATCACAACTTTTGCATTTTCAATCGGATCAGTGTAATTTTTAGGTATATTGTACTCGTAACCCTCTTCTTTAATATACGAAAGTTTGGTTAGTCCAAATGGTTTAGTCGTGTCAAAACTCAAAATCGCGAAGTTTAAATTCAACTAGCCCACCCTGTATAAAAGGCATCATTATTTCTAAAGTGTCTTATACGATTTTTAACGTATATGTTTGTCAGACACTTTTTTTCCACCTCAGATCTGGATTTGTTGAATGAGGCCGCTTCGACTCTGACCCCAGGGTGTAAATTACTTATACTTATACACGTAAAGTGCGAATTTAGTAGCTCTACCGAAGCTGAAAAGCCTAAAAGAACTAGAAAATGCTAGACGTTTCGAGGAACAAATCTACTCTCGTCGTCAATAACGAGAAATCTAAAAATGAAATTGGTTAGTAAATGGAATTTAAACAGTAAAAAGCTCTGTTTAAATTTTCATTTTTAGATTTCTCCCTGAGTAGATTTGTTTCACCAATCGTCGAGGATTTTCCAGTTCTTTTAAAATTTCCAGGTTTGTTAGAGTCACTAAATTAGAACTTGTGCAATTTACACCCCGTGGCCAGAGCCGAAGCGGCCTCATTCAGACAGTCTAGATTCGAGGGTGGAGAAAAAGGTAACAATTTGTCTGACAAATATACAAGGTGTTCCATTTCATAAAATATAACTTTTTATGCGACTGTCACTTCTTGGTACATTGAATATGTTTAAATGAAGAATTACTTTATCCCTATGCGGTTTATAATGCTCTTACTTCTTCTGCTTATTGAAACTTGAATATGTTTTTAGAAACACTTACAAGAAAAAATAAAAGGCGTATTAGTAACAGGATGCGCTGACATTCCCGTGTTCTCCATGGGAGTCAACCATACGTGTTATAAACCCACTATGAAAACGGCATCTGTAGGCACTCCTAGTTTGAACTGCTTAACTGCCATGTTAAGAGTTTTGCATGAAAATTTTAAAATAGAAGTAAGTAGCAATTAATAAATAAATAAATAAGGCCACTCCAGCTTAAAAAACTGTAGCTTGTTATTAGTCTCAAAGAAAAATAAGAAGAAAATCGTTTTTCTTTCTAATTTTCCTACTTATCTTGTTCCTTTTTTATGCAAAACATCTTTGTTGTTTTTTCTCGTAACATTTTTATTCAATATAATAGAAGGGTATTTAGAGTTTCGATGTCAACTATTCAGACCGTCTGCGCTTAAAGAGACTAATGCATTTGTTGCAAAAAAATATTTATAATATTGATATAAACACGTAAAACAGCATCATAAGACGCCTTAATTGTCATAAAACTACAACACAATGTTATCCACAATACCGAAACATTATTTTTCGCATTCGACACGCGTTTCGCTAACCATGTTAGCATCATCAGCTAAATAAAACTTTTAATTATTTCCTGGTGATGCGAATATGGTTAGCGAAACGCGCGTCGAGGTCAAAAATTATGTTTCTGTATTGAGATAAAAACTGTGTTGTAGTGCATTTTGTAGACGGTTCCAAACCCCAACTTTGTCATAAAACTAATTTAAAATGAAGTCAATTATGAAACCAATCAAATTTAGGGAATTATTTTCTAATTATTTCCTGTTTTAGAAAGCAATGGCCACAGCTATTCATCCTCTTAGTAACAGTGACAAAATCTTAGATGACAGCAGTGGGTCGAATTGTCGTGAAGGTAGATCAGCAATTAGTAATTTTATGCCTGTTAGATCAGCTGCCTCAGGAAGATATATCGCCAGAATCATGCCAGAATTAGAAGGCAAAGTGGAATCCGCAGCTATCAAGATTCCCGTGCCATGCGTCGGAGCAGTCGACTTAACAGCCGTGTAAGTAGATTAAGTTCACAGACCTAGAAAAAAAGAGATCGAATTGTTTAGGTGTTAACACGATCCAACATTATTTCGTCGTGTTTATCATAATTGCACCATAGTCATATATCATACCTTGCAAAGTTCCACCCCTGTCGCCTATAGACCAGGCTTCCACATGAAGGTACTCTCTAGAGACATAATAGGAAACAACCTGTACCCTGCACACGTTTTCACTCGCCATCACCTGGCTACCAGTACTAGTACTATAGACTATAGTACAGTGGCTCTATCACTGTAACAGCATACCCTAACTTGCAAACGCACGCAGCCAATCAAAATGCGCCGGTATCGCTGAAGGCATGGCCAAATTTGAAATGCTAGTTTACCCATGTATTTACAGTGAAACAAATTGTTTTCAACTGTTCTGGGAAAATCGAAATGAGAAGAAATTTCCCAAATTACAGTTGGGGTTTAGGTTGGATAAAGAAACTTTAAAATGTCTTACATATCGTACATCTAGAATTCTTGTGGCTTTTTCTAAGGGGTCAGATTGCGGTTGGTATATTTGTACATATATCAACTGCATACAATAATGTATATATTTACAAACTGCATGAAAAGATGTGCTCTGAACATTTGACGAATCTGGTATTCTCAACATCGAATACCAGATTCGTCAAATAAAAAAAATCATCAAGGAATAGGATCATAAAATTATTGGTTCCGAAATTTCTAGTAGGGTCTAAACCAGGGTTCTCCGTTAAGCCACTTATTATTCAGTATCCAGACTCGGGAATTGCACGATATTATACTAGATCAGGTTTCTCTGATAGAGTATACAAATGAAATGACTCCGGTGTGTACAGGTAAGGACATACCTTCGGTTGAATAAACGAATCTTTGGGACAACTGAACCGGTCGTTCCTAGATTATGGTTTCTCGCTGTCTTCTCGAAAGTTTAAGGCGGTCCCCTTTAGACCTGGGAGTCATCTATGATAATGATATTATCCCATGGGTACAGGAAACCATGGCTCCGAGCTCAAATTTAAAGTGGAATAAACAAGTTTCAGATATTCAGATCAAAGTGAAGAAAGGTCTCAATTCATGCAGGCGATTTGTCGCGTCAGGTGGGAAGCAGACCCAGTAATCCTCACTCACATATATAAGGGTGCAACACGTTTTTTTCTTCTTGAAGTTAAAAGTAAAGATTTTTAATTAAAAGGAAACCTAGCCCCGGAAAGTCGTATTGCAAATGCCCGGCCCCGGTAATGGGGTCGTTAGAGCGCCACCAGTTCTGTCCAACTAAACTGAAAAAGCTCCATGAGTGTTGTGCAGGGTGGCTAGGCCCTAAATCCAAAAGGCACTTAATCTCAACTAAACAAGAAAACACAACCTAAAATTTAAGGAACAATATGTTCGCTAAGTTCTTTTTTTTTGAAAAAAAAGGAATGTCAAATGACTATTAAAGTAATTGATAAAATAAACAGAATACAATATGGAGATTGTACGGAGACCACTTCTGTTGTTTATGTATACTCGGCACTGTATGCCTTACAACTAAATGCACTAAACACTACAAACCGCAGTGATCACTTTGATGTTAACTAAGCTAATTACATCTAGGTAATTGGTGCGCTAATAGCTGCACCAATTCTAAATGTAGCAATAATAATATGTAGCAATGAACGGCCACAATAATTAAATCAAATGACTCGATAAATTAATAAAAGGAATAAAATTAGAATAAAACTTATTGAAAGCTTGGCCGTCAATGCTTGATTTATATTATACAGAAAGAAAAATCAGAGCGGTTATATTACTCGATAAAGGAATGAAAAGAATACAATTACTGGAAGCCTGTCAATGCTTGACTTATATTAGAAAGAGAGAAAATTCAGAGCAATTAGATTAACAGGTCCGATAAACCAGTGAATAAATGAAAATAAAATTAATGAGCTATCTCAGACCTTGGCGGTCAATGTTTGATTTATATTAAAAGAAGGAAAATTAAGAGCGATTATATTAAACTAATAAACAAACGAATTCATGAAAGATAAAGCTTCTGTACGATACCCAAATCCGATCGTCGAACTCTGGTGGAGGCGCCGAGCACCTAAAGATACTTCAGGTACTGTTATTCGATGGCCCTGAGGAAAAAAAAACTGGCCGAGGACTCGATAGCTCGAGGTCAAGATTGGCTGTGGCCCACTAATTGAACTGTGGCCCACTAATTGAACTGTGACCCACTAATTGAAGTTGTGGACCGCTAGTAAAACTTGTAGCCTGCTAGCAAAAGTGGTAGCCTGGTGGTAAAGGTGGGAGCCTGGTAGTAAAAGGTGGTAGCCTGCTGCTAAAACCCTGAAATAACTCAGTGCGCATTAGACAAAGCCCTCTTACTTTAATAAAAAGAACCCTGCTTGCATAAATATATTTTTTCTATAAAACAAATTCCCCCGAAAAAACCATGGACTTCCAATGACCATCAGCAAATAAAAGAGATACTAAAGTACAGACAACTTGAATATATAAAAAAAGATAGGTATGAACGTTGTTTGAGTAAACTATTCAAACAACGGTATGAATCACCCCTAAAAGAAAATATAAACTTCCCCATACGATCAAAATGAAAGTTACATTGAAATAAAAATTCAGATCTGATAAAATGGAGTAGATAAGATAATCCAAGGAATGCAAAGCAAATGGCGGACTATTCACAAAAAAGTTAAAGTTAGACAAAAAAACTGTAGCAATAATTACCTCGATAGTGTGTGAGGGTACGGGAGATTCGATGGTCTCGGTCTTATTCGACGAACTTGAAAGCCTCTAGAAATAAGGGAAAACCATTAGCGTCATGGCGTCGTCCTCGTGCTTCACAAGCAATAGGAAAAAAAGGTATTCCAGAAAAAATACTTACCTAGTACAATATTTAGATCCCGAAAAATCGGACGTGTCAAAACACAAAGAAATACCACAATATATCCCCAATAAATGGGTGGAATTAAATCACAAACTAAATGTGAGGTCTCTGACTGCACTCAAACAGAAAGCTTCTCTTCTCGCCGAACGTTCTAACTAGAAGAACTCTCGATTCGTTTGCGTCAATTTGCCTTTCTCCTTCTACGAGATTAAAAGTACTACGTCAGGTCAAGAAATAGTAATGGGCTGAAATATGCCAAGTGATTTCGATACAAGGAATAATTCTAAGATAATAAACGACTGAGTTCTCGTTTATTATGAGGGTAACATGACGGCGGAAGCCACAATTAGTGTATTGAAATCAAGTGATTCAAGAAATACCAGAGAATATCCCTTAACAAAACAATAAACTTTTAAAAATTTAAATCGACAGCTGGCATTTATAAGAAATAGTACATTCCCATTACTCGGGACTAACAACCGAATGGTACAAAAAGTGCAGCAGCCGGGTGGAAAGATAAAAGCAGAGGTCCCAAAACGATCTAACGATTTCAGAAATGATCGGCCGGCGATTGGAGTTCAGCAACCAAGGGGTTCCAAAAAGTTATGAAATATTTAAACCGTCATTAAAATAGGAATCGACGAGTCTAATGTAGCGTAAAGGCGGGTTTCATTGACAGAATTCTTAAAAATATAAATCGGTTCGCTAGCCGTTCTACGTTAATGTAATATAAGTCAAGCCAAGCTATCTTAATAACAATGTGCTTCGTTTATCAGCTAAAATAAATATAAGCACAACGTGTTATAAATGCTAATACAAATATATCGTTAACCCATACTTAGAATAGAGTTAATTTACATTAAGAGAGGTGGCAATTTCAAGCGTATTATTAGCAAATCGAATCAATAAATTTATAATTAATAAACCGATGAGTGCAAAATACAGCATCTTTTTTTCTAAATGCGGCGTATAAATGAAATTTAAAAATATTGGACACTGGCAAGATCGGACTGTTACAAGGGTATCGTTCCATCTTATTTTGAATACGCAGCGCATTTGTTTAGTCTCATATCAAAGTACTTAGAGAGAAACTGGACAGTGCTAGGCTGTATGATATCTACTCCAACTAATGTGCTGTTGTCGAAATGCGGAGCGATGTCCTTGGAATTCAGAAGAACGTTATTGATAAGGAGATTTGTTTATAAAAATATGGCTTTACAAAATGTACAAAAGTATAAAGTGAATTGACAAATAATACTGGGAATCGGGATTAATTCTGGACAGTTAGTTACGTCAGTTGAAGAAGAAGTCGTGACAGGAAGGGCGGTCACTAAACCGGTCTATCCCCCTTGCCTCCCACTTGATTTGGGTAAATGCTACATACGAAGCCCACATGGAAACAAACAACAACATATCCTAAATAATTTGTAAAAATTTTAAAAGAACCCAACAAGTAGAAATAGCAGGAATGTCACAATATGTTTACTTTCAATTCTTGTTAAATATTGCGGTCCGCAGTAATTGCATTTTCACAGTATAGTACAAGCAGTCACAATCTTTTTCGTAAACATTAAATTTATTTACACAATTATGCCTTTTTTTTCACTATAGGTTGGGAAAAGAAGTATCCCTCGAGATAGTCAAGGCAAAATTTAAGGAAGCCGCCGATTGCTACATGAAAGGTGTCATAAGATATGCGACAGAGGACTTGGCGAGTTCGGACATTACCGGCGATCCACATTCGTGTATCATCGACTCGAAAGCGGGTGTAGGATTGCCAAAATGTTCGGTGAAGATCTTCGCATGGTATGATGCAGAATACGCATTTGCTCATCGACTGTACGATATGATTAAATATATAGCGTCAAGAGAAGTGTGCACGAAATAAACCTTATACTTTATATGAATTTATATTAAAGTACTAATTTGTCAGTTACACGTTAGTGTTATTTGGATCTGTTGGTGTGCAGTTTATACTTATTAACATGAAGTAACTATTATGTCTATTTGTCAGGAGCGGCTAACGACAGCCCAAATGTTAAATCGTTTACGTTGGTGGTTGAACAATGGTAAAAAATGGTTGTACGCATGGCCCTCTGCTCGCCTCGGTGGCGCAACCAAACAAAATTAGCCCCAAGGCATGAAAAAACATTTACATTTTTAACATTTGTGCTGCAGTTAGCTGTAACTATATCTTGCCTTTATAAAAGGATCTAGAGATACCACTGTGATATCGGCGCCGGTATCGAGCATCTAGCCGGTGGCATGCAGAATGGATCCTGATACAACATCACAACCATTATATAAACAATGCTTGTGTCTAACGCAATTCAGCAATAAAGCACAAAATTTAAAGCGCTGCATTCAGCGTTTTCGATTCTGTTAGACGGCTTTTGAGGTGGAGCAGAGTGTCCGACCAACTGTCATAATTTATTTGTACTGTGTACAAACAAATCAAAATAATAATTGACCATTTTCTCAGTATGAAAGATTTTATTTTGGAATTATTTACGAAAGATACATCTTCAGAGTTATATAACTCCGTAACTCATGAAGTATCTAATTTATCAAGCACTGCCGACCACATCGTAATAGGAATTTGCATGGAAATGGGCGAAACAACATCGATAAACCTTGAAAGCGCAGGGAAGAACGTAAAACAGTTTTTTCATTTTCACACTGGATCAGCTCTTGCCACCTTCCTCTTTTTTCGGCAGGTCAATTTTGCTTGCACAATATCACAATCCAAAATAAAACAAACAACAAACCCGCATATAACCTACAATTCGGTAGCGTTGAATCGCTGTCGGCAGCATTCAGCGAAAATTATTTCGCTGGATTTTCTTGCAGCCGCTTTAAAAAGCGGCTGCATGCAGCCTAGGTGTCTAACGTCAAAATCATTCAGCGGCTTCAATGGCTGAATTGCGTTAGACACAGCCACTGTCACAACCTTACATTAAAGAATATACTCTAAGATCACAACCAACGAAGTCAAGTTGGTTGTGACAATATGTTACTGACGTTTTCCAACGTGAATTAAAGCATCAGCTTTATCCAACCATTTGCGTAAATGATTGTTAAGTATTGTACTATATTTGCGATCCAATTGTCGCGCTTTACTTAGGGTTCCCAAGCCAAGCATCCCGCGTTTGGCGGGATGTCCCCATTTTGAGCCTTTTTATCCCGCGTCCCACCTCAGGTAAGAGCGGAACGCAATTTTCCCGCTTTTTCACGAAAAAGACAAGGTTTTTCAAAACTGACTGATTTGAAGAGTACCTTGATATTATTTCAATCTGGTGCCTCCATACCTGTTTCGAATGCCGGTTATGACCGTGTATTTTCACATTCTAAACACTTGGAGTGACAATCGGAATAAATGATTACCAGAACATGTTAAGGTCGAGTTACAAATAAAAGTAAACTTTACATAAAGTGTGGAGTTGTTTAAAATGGTATCAAAAACAATAAAATACGCAGTAAAGTCCCAAAATAAATACCCATGTAATATAAAAAAAAGACTTGAGTCGCGGTTGCAGTTTGTATTATTGCTGTATATAATAATATGTATATTTTTTGCTTATACACTTAAATATAAAATATGTTTTTTATTCGTTGTGTTTATTAAAATGCACAAAGATGTTATTAAAAATATATGTAATATAACCGTTTAAAGTTTTTGTCTGAATTTTTTCAAGTCGATTTTTAAAATATTTTTTAAATACCTACTTAATCATAATACTACAGTCATATTATAAATTAAAGTTATTATATGAATTTAGGGATATTTTGCCCGCTAGTACAAAAAAATCCTTACAGAGAGTATAGTGCTTAGTATTGCTGGATACTTGAATATTGTATAGGGTCCTTTTTTAACCGAACAAAATAAATATAAAATCCAGAAAGTTCAAAACTCCTGTGTGCGATTTACTAGAAATTTGTCACGAAGGGCTCATGTAAGTGAGCATGTAAAGCAGGTTTATAGTCTTAATATGGCACAAAGAAGTTTTGGGCATAAGCTGCACTGTATATAAATTGCTTAATTTTTATGAACCAGAATATCTATTCGCGAATCCAGCTACCGTTGGGGGCGCTGGCGTTTGTAAACAAACATGGTGGAAAGCGAGTAACACCTTTGTGTTTTGTCTTAATTTCTAATGTGAGATTTGCCGATTGTGTGTCGTTTTGGATCTTTGTGTGCATTTTACAGTGATTTTAGGTGAAAATATCGTAGTTTGGTGTCATATTTAATTAATATTGGCAAATAGTACACGGTATTTCAGAGTATTTCTATTTTAAATATATGATACACTCTATGTGAAAATAAACTCTAGTGGAAATAAATATATTGTTCGAGTATAAAATAGTTTTAATCATAGTATATTGTATTATATGCAGTGTTAGCTAATAAATAAAACTCTTTCTTTGATTAGTTAATTCATTTATTACGATTTAAAAATGAACAGTACCTATCCAATAAATTGCAAGCAATAGGTAAAAACGTCACCAAAATTTGATAGGGCCAGGCTTTTAAATATAATTTTCTTTCTTCACTATAAAAAACAACCTATGGTTTAAAGGCAATGTTGAATATGAAAACTTGACCAGAAACTACGTTTTTTTATTTTCCAGATAAATACTTAAAATGCAATAATTCATTTCTAAAAGCGGGTCTCTGCCAAAGCTTGCCTACATACTTTTCCTGTAATTGAACATTGTCTACTATACAGTGTGTCCAAAAAAGTATGCAACATATGTGAAACTTCTTTATTATTGGATTCTCAGAAAATTTTATTCTTGAGAAAAGTTAGTGCTTGCCCTAAAACAGTAAACGAGTATTTCAAATTTTACGTACTGCTTTTAGTGCGGACGCAAATGTTATTTTTCCGAAATCGCGTCAAGAGTAAAGTACCTTAATTTATAAAGATACAGCAAAATCTTATAAGGAAAAGTTCTTCCAAATTAAAAAAGTAATCTAAGTCTGAAATTTGAGTTAAGTACATCAATGTTTAATTTCCTTTTTTTTTTCTCGTTTTCAATCGTTACGCCATCGGTGAATGCTTTCCTCTTTTGTTATTAGTATACTGGCCAAGCAACTTCAAAATTTATTTAAAGTAGACATTAGTTACATAGTTGTATAATATTTCAGTTTTTACAGAGATAAAAGCCAGTTTAGGTATCAGTGTGTTGCAAATACATTTAAACAATTTTGGTCCAAAATAATTGTCCACAATAATTATTACAAAACACAATTGGAATGACTGACTCAATAATAAATAATTTTATATGTCAGAGCGAAGTAAAATTATTGCTATTTATTTGTTTTTATTCCAAATGCATGGCCTACTCCTCAAGACCATATATTTTATATGGCTTTTTAGGACACTTGGGCATATTTTACTCATCGGGTGCAAAAGATAAATAAATTATTAGTTGTTTTACATGAAATGAAAAGAGTTGGGTCTATTCATGATTTTGAGTGGAAAAATTTTTGAATCAAAAGTGTTTAAATGTGTTTGCAACACACTGATACCTAAACTGGCTATTATCTCTGGAAATACTGCAACATTATGCAACTATGTAACTAATTTCTATCTTAAATAAATTTTTGAAGTTACTTGGCAAGTATACTAATAACAAAATACCAAAATATTCTCCAGTGGCGTAACGATTAAGAAAAAATCGAGAAAAAAAAATTAAAATTAAAAGTTGATGTACTTAACTCAAATTTCATATTTAGATTACTTTTTTAATTTGGAAGAAGTTTTCCTTATAAGATTTTGCTGTATCTTTATAATTTAAGGTACTTTACTCTTGACGCGATTTTGGAAAAATGACATTTGCGCCCGCACTAAAAGCAGTACGGAAAATTTGAAATACTCATTTACTGTTTTAGGGCAAGCACCAACTTTTATCAAGAATAAAATTTTCTGAGAAACCAATAATAAAAAAGTTTCCCATATGTTGCATACTTTTTTGGACACACTGTATAATATTATTGTGATTGCTGTAAACGGCCAATATACAAAAGTTGTTCCAAAATAAAGAACTAGAAGTCCAACTGGTCTTAAAGATAATTAGCAATTTAGTTAAGTTATAGAATACTACTAACCAGTTGCAAACTATGGGATTATTTGCTGCTTACCTCGTATATTGCATAAAGGAGTACCAAATCTCAGCTAGCGAAGACCAAAATACAGATAGGATATAAAAATGTATGGGAAATTTACTTTCATATCTGTAATAATCCTTTCTTCATTATCTAATCCAATAAATAAAATATACGCAAATTAAGAACATTAAAAATCAATACTGACAAAACAAAATTTATTTGTCTTAAACAGAAAAATAAACCAGTTTAAGACTTTAATATTACAATAAATGAAGTGAAAATCGAAGAAGTACAGCAAATAAAATATTTAGAACTGAGTATATTATATCTAAAACATTACCAATGCTACCTATGATATACAAATGCACAAATTATCTGTCTTTTAAAAACAAACACAATATTTATAACCAATTTGGGGAACTTGCTGTAAGTCTAATCTTAAATTATAATGTATTTATAAAACAACTTAAGTGGTATCTAAATATTAGTTAGAATCTCTCTGACACAAAGGTTGTAATTAGTGTTCTCGAGGCCAGAGCTTTAAAGCACTGATTAGAGAATTATGCATATATTGTATTGTAATATTGAGTTGCATTAAATAAATGTCTTCCAATTATTCAAATTAAATCTAATAAAAACAACCATTTATTTTACACTAAACTTACTTTATATGAAGAGCAAAATAAAAAAACTAAGAATACCATAAAAAAACTAAGAATACCTATGTAAAATTTGTTACTCGAGAGCACTGGAGTTTGCAGATTTACCATTTCGTAATGCGAATCTTTTTTAATTCTTGACGCAAATGTTTGAACTAATCTCCACTTTTAACTTGTACTTCCTTGTCCACAAGATAAGTACCCTGACCTTGCATTTTCAGCAAATTGTGTGCCACCACCTTTTCTTCTTCCGTGAGGTCCTCAAAAGATCTTTGCTGCAAAATATGATCATCTTCTGGAATGTCTTTACGTGCTACACAGAGTGGGTCACCAGCAACAGGTGAATTTAAAGTTTCTTTCACCTTTTGCCTTTTAGCAGCGCGTTTCTCACGGCACTCTGCATTTTCTTTTTTCTGTGTCCTCTATCACAAGACTCTTCTTTGGCAAGTTCAAAGACGGTACCGCATGTCTATTTACTTTTGGCTGAATCATCTTTACTGCTGGAACAATAAAATATATTACTTCTGAAATAGGAATATGTACTTCTTGCATGCTGAGTATGTCTGCTTTATACTTATTATTGTTTAACTTAGAAGAAATTAACTCGAACAGTAACTACCTACATAATAGCTCTATTATTATCAGAAAATATAGAATATACAGACTAAGAATGTAATTAATAGAGCGTTGCATATATAATAAAACATATTATTAACATTATTAACAATATTAAATACCTTTTGCCCAGTAGTCCTCAGCTTTGATATGTTTTGAGCAAACGCGCATACAGTGTAACTGGCTTTCCCTAAAACATTTTCCCATGCCTTTCGCTTATCCATCTCATCTTCAATTCCTACTGCATTTGTCAGTTTAACTTTAATACCACTATTTTGGCTCGGGAAATAGTGAAAATGAATGTTTTTGCCCGTTCCTTTTCTGTAATGGCAATTGTAAACACAACAATTTGCGATGCTTCGTTTTCGAGCCAGAGGCCATTGTTTTATGTTTGTAGTCACAAAGAAATACACTTTTCTCTCCAGTAAACGTCCAAAAGCAACTATAAAATGAAAAACACGAATACACGAGTCTATAAATGCTTTGAAAGATACGATCTCGACGAAAACCACATGTAAAATTGCCAAATGCCGGTCGATGATTACTATTACTCGCTTTCTAGGTTCAATTTTTTTCCGCATAGAGGGCGCATTGATTTCTGGAGTTGCCAATTAGAGTTTCTTATTCAAAGGGGAGATACACATAACGTAAATATTCGCTATAAGGGCACACTGGCAATACCCCAGCATAAAACTGAATTTCTGAAAGGTTCTTTCATATATACTTCTGCTTGTATTTACAGTGGCCTACCAGCAAATATTAAAGATTTAGGCATAGCGTTTTTTAAGTCTAATGTTAGAAAATTTTTGGAGACTAGTGATAGATTAATACGGGTGCATGTGATTCTGGTATGGGACATTAAATTATTTTTGTTTTGTGTATGTTTGCTTTAATGTTTATCGTATTTTTAGGAAATGTATTCATAATATTTTGTGGTGGTTATTAAAATACGCCTAGCGGTACTTTCCACTTTTGCATGGTTTATTTGTTGCATACAATAAAGATTATTTTATTTTTTATTTTAAAAACAATTTAAAATAAAGAATGCGCATCATCTTTATAAGCACACAACTGTAGTGAAGCATCTGAAAGAGATATCAGGAATTGAGTTTTTATTTTTTGAAGCTTTTTTTTTTCGCTTTCGGTTTTGACAAATATATTTTTGCATTTTTTTTCTTTCTATTTTTGCCATCTCCGACCACGTAGCTTAACTTCTTCGCCTTTTTTTCGCCGAAAACTTATTCTTTATTATTTTTTTTCTTATTTCGATTCATTATTCTTTTATTAACTTTCCAAACAAATTCTTACGTTTTTTAATTTTTTCCCCATTTTTTTCGAAAATTTTATAGGTATCCGGGGAGGTGGCGCTTGTAGCGCTACAAAACCTAACCGATTTCAGCACCCTGGTGCCATCGTATGTGAGGATGTGTAAATATGTGCCCCGGTCCCCCATATGGTCAAAGGTAGGCCCTCATAAGGCGCACCTACCATACAAATTTCGACCCCATAGCTCTTCCCGTTCTCCCGAAATTAATTATTTTAGTTATTGCTTCTCCCATTTCCTGGCTGAACGATGTACGGGGTCGTTTTCGTCCAGGATCCCTATTTTACCCTGGCTACGTGTTTTGAAAATTTCAGCCCCTATAGCTATACTGAAACATGCTTCATTAAAGTGTTTCACTTTGATTTTCGTTTCAGTTGATTTTAATTGTTTCGGACTTACCCCCGCTAAAGAAGTTTCACTTCAAAAATGTAGGTAGCGCTTTTTTCCTTAAATCCCGCGTTTTCTGCTCGAAAATCCCGCCAAACAGTAAAAAATACTTAGCGAAGTGTTACTATAGTCAAAAAATTCAACAACTTTTTATTTTAGGTATGCCTTGAGTAAGATTGGCGTAAAATATCTAAAAATACCGAATGAGGGTGTGCCTGACGCGTGACGGCTCAAACGAAGCTTTCCCTTCAAATTTGAGAAGTCGTCATGAACTTCAAAAATTAACAAACGTGTAGGAAGTACCTTACACTATACCATCAAGGAAACGGGATCAGTTTTTAGTTTATGTGATGAGAAAGAAGGAAATATGTCTTCAGCCTAAACAAAGTGATGGCATTGTCAATAATAGCAATCTATGCTTTCCAGTCATGATCTGACTATCAGAATTGAGCACAGAACAAATAATGCACTAAAGGTGTGAATAAACGTTTAATTATAAAAATTGTCCTCCCGATTATGGATATATCCACAGATCTCCCCTTTCTAGATCTATGGGTATATCAAATGTATTCCTAGACTGCATGCACTTACCAAATGATATTGCTCTCCTAAAACTGATGAATTAATTTGGATTTGGATACTGTAAAGTACTTCCTGGACGTGAACTGCCACAAGCGATCACCAGTTGAAGCAATTGGAAAGACTGCTTGGCAAATATTATACCTCTGAACAAAACCTTTCTTGTAGCTCCTTTCCTTTGAAAAAATTTGCTCTTTAGAATATTTCTGCAGTTTATTTTTAATTCTCACAAAAACAAATGGTCATTGGTAGGGAATGTCTATTATACAGTTGAACAATATTTACGTGATATACGTAAGAATTTCAGTATTCTTTGTAACTTTGTCAGTCAGAGAATACTTGAGGGGGACAAATATAATACAAAATTGGATATCATAATATCAACAAGATGATTAAAAATATCTTGTTAACATCAATAAGTATACACAAACCTGAATATAGGTACTTGTGCAAGACGTTTCACAGTTGCCATTATTATCAGTTCATGAAAACATCACTATTTAAATAACAACTAAATGGGAAGCGCACTGCCACTACTTCTGGAGAACATCTTAGAAAATAAAGACAATCCGGTTGTTCCACCAGGAATGTTTGCTACTACAGTCCACAACAAAGATACTATTTGTCCCACTGCAAACAGTACTGTAAAAGGGGTACTCTGTAAATGTAGGGCACAGTATAGGGTTGCTATTAAAGTGCCTCCATAGGTGAACGTTAGTGCAATCCGCTCTCGAGAGAACATGTGTTTAAGATATGCAATTGGGCCCCATAAGAAGAAGAAACTAAAACAAAATTGGTACATTATGTAATGACAGGTAACAAATTTTTTTTATTGAAACCTATTTTAATTTGACATGTAAAACTAGCTCTAATATATATCTTTTCAAGTCCATTTTATTTACACAATACTCTCGTTATTTTTATCACATTGAAACCAATAACTCATACATACCTTAGAACAAAGAATAGGCTTCCTAGAGTAAACAATAGGGCAAATTTTCTTGCTTTAAAAAGTAAGACCGGAAGGTACATTAAAGATATGCAGAAACACAGTATTCCCATTCCTATACATATCACAAAAAGGACCATCCTTTGAAATCTTGTCTAAAATAAAAAGGTCACACATGTAAAAATAACAAATGTGATCCTTACAGAGTCTATTTAGTTAATGCTACACTATAACTATACTTTTAACTATCAGTTTTTTACCTCCTTGCATATACATGGAAAAAATACCTTAAAACCACGATACAGTTAGCGTGTATTGTGCTTAAAACTTACTAAACTTGGACAACACTCCTTTTTTGTCTCTTGAAACCAGGTATCGTCTTCCTGGGTAGGTTCCTTTTTAAACCAATTGGCCACATTAGACGTCTGCAAGGGAATTGCAGGTATAGTTAACTTAAAATTTTTCTTTTGATCGCTTTGCAGCAGAAGGTATTCGTCTAAATCTTTCTTTAGGTCCGCCATTTTTTGTTACTTGTTTTCAATTTTTAATGCGAAAACTATAATTTTGTTTAAAGAAACTCAGCATTCCACATCATCCAGGAAAAACTCGGAAAAACATACATAAAAAATGAAATGTCAAAGGAGGAAACAGTCGACTGAATGTAAGGTTATGTTTTTGTTTTGATGACTGAATACCAATATATATAAGGATACAAAGAATTAACATTTGCGGCAACGCCGCGAATGGGCCTATATTTTATAACATAGATGAATTGAAAATTATCTTTCAATTAAATTAGTTAGAATTATTATTTAGGTGATTATTACAAATTATGAAGCAAAATGTGCTGTCAATAAATAAAACTAATTACCCTACTATATCAGTGCTAAAATAATATTACGTATCAGAGTATATATTTTTTATTGGCAATATTTATTTAATACACTACATAGCTAAAATATATTATCACATACATTAACATATTTTACAAGTTTAATAAATTATAAATTTCTTAAATAAGCAAATAGCTCACTTACTTGCCATATTATAGAGGGAACAAAATATATTTCAACCTAAAGTGCCAAATTAACTCTAAATAATTTGATATCGTTATGATGCCTTAAAAACAAAATTTGAGATGAGAAGACACAATGCCTTTTTGTCAATTCAATTAAATTGTCAAAAACAGCGAATATTAAACATTTACTTATTTAAATCTTAAAACATAGATATATAAATTGCATTAAAATGTTAGGATACAGAAAATAATCAATATGATTTATATGATACAAAGAAATATTCAGTCAGAAATAAACAAAATCTGCATCTTAATACTATAAACAAAAATACATAATAATACTAGGATATTAAGCACATTTAAAAATAGAAGCTTTTTCCAGAAATTCTTGACGTCTCAGTGCCTTTTCTTCTTCCATTCTTTTTCTCTCATCTTGTTCTTGACGAATTTCTTCTTCAAACTTACTCTTTTTCGATAGTTCATTAATCTAAAACAAAAAGATAGGTATCTATTTTACAAACAGGGCATTATTCACCATAAATATTCTATTCAGTAGGTACATGAAACAGACAGATCTGAACTGCATAATGAAAATAAAATCTGTTAAAATTGTGTATTTTTGAAAACAAAACAATATTTTAATAACCTTTGCCTCAAAAAAATCTTTAGCTCCGTTCACGCCAACTTTCTCAACATCAATTTCAGCCAAACGTGCAAGCTGTGCCAAACCAGAATCCTCCTCTAATTCACCAGCTCGTGCTTTGCGAAACACCAACATAAACTCATGAAAAGAGAGCCGGCCGTCGTTGTCTTCATCGACCTGTGGAGCATAAATATATCAATGTTACAATATTGTTCGAACGCATATTAATATTTTGATACATTCATCTTTAGCCTAATTTACACTCAACAAAAATAAAAAAGGTGTGTGCTAATGTGCAATATTAAGTTCAAACTAAACCAAACGATCACCCATCCAAGTACTAGCCACGCCCGACATTGCTTAACATCAGTGATCGGAAGACAACTACTTTCCACTTTGTACTCTTGGTAAACATGTAAAATTTATTTTGATTAATGATTATCATCGAAGTAGGTACCTATTTTAAGTAAAATCAGATAAGTATTTATCCTTAACTACTGTGTGTAAAACATATTTTATTACAAATCATCCACGTCGTCTAACGGGCACGTGAAGATTTATTCACTCCTCAAATAAATCTTTTGATAAGTGAAAATGACATTTAATTCCGGCCTCAAAATATGTGACCGGAATTGTGTTCTATTTCATTCTCTCGGAGGTTACATCCTATAGATCTATATCTTTTTATTGGTGTCACTTCTTCCGTTTCATGGAGTCTCAAATCACTCCCGTTCTGCGACCGTGTTCTCAGCCGGCTAACGGCGTTAAAGAAGTTTTCACTTCAAAAATAATAGTATTTATTTATTTGACTAAATTTATGAAGGCGTAACGTATTAAGCATGTATTTTGCGTAATTACTTTTTATTTATATTAAATCTATTGTATATTTATTTGATTGGGCATCAATGACACACAATCTTTTTAGAGATATACCACATATCAATATCAGTACTGTGCTAGACCATTTCGAGGTATCAGGTATCATAACCAGCGATGTGTTAATGTCTTATACGTTGTATCGATTCCTTAATTCCAAGCCCTAGGAATAACATCCTTTACAATAAATGAATTATTTATTTTATCCATTATTAATTGTAATATAAATCTTTCAATCAACGATTTAATTTTTTTCGGCTTGTTCCTTACCTCTTTGATCATTTGCTTCAGGCCAATGTGAGTTTGCGGAGCTCCAAGAACTTCCATCATGCGTTTTAACTCGTCAAGACTAAGGAAACCATCTTTGTTGGTATTAAATCTGAAAAGATGTTACAAATTAAAATGCTAAACAAAACACAGAAAAAATAATTGCATTCATTAACAACTAATTTTAAATTACATTGTTCTAAGAAAGCTCTGGTTTATTCTCTATGACTGATGATGTATTTCAGCACGATAGATAACACGACGCGACGCCCTGCACGTCCCATCACTTAGTTAAGCGATATATTTACGTGCATTTTCACCTTCAGATATTGATTAATATGGAGACAAAGTGCGGTAAACTTATTATCAACCAGATGTTAGTAACTAAGTTTAAAATAGATAAATCCATATCTGGTTTCGCAATTATTGCCCTCCTACCTCCTTCACTCGCACACGTCTAGATAAATTTGAATTTAAACTTTCGCGGCCGCGGGTCGATCGACTGACGAACGGAACGACCGTAGTGAATTCCGTACATTATCACACTTTACAGGTCCAGCGAGCATCGCGGTTATGTATTAGAAAGAAACAGAAAGAGTCCTGTTAAAGTATAGAAGTCGATACACGAAAATTGTCGATTTCGCGTTTCCTCCCTAGTTTTGACAACGAACAGCTGTTCGTATCGATTATTGTTTACGTGTTCATCGTTGGTTCGCGTACTTTCATAACACATTTTCCCAAATTTGGCATTAGCATGGATAAATAAAATTACCGGTGTGTGAAATTCGTCATTCTGTTATCGCGATGAAACTGCTTTCATACCAAGATGTTGTATTTAAACGTGATAAAGCTTCTATTTTTTTCGGCTATATTTAATCAGTGTTTTGGTTTTTTCAGTCAGCCCCAAAAATCTGAATCTGACGAATGTTTTTGTCAATTGCATGGGAAAATTGACGAATGTGCTTGTAATATTGACACAGTGGACAGTTTCAATAACGTGAAAATATATCCCAGGCTGCAGAGCTTACTGGTAAAGGATTTTTTCAGATTTTTTAAGGTAAATTTAAAGAGACCATGTCCTTTTTGGACATCCGACAGCCATTGCGCTATGCGTTACTGTCACGTAGAATATTGCGAAGAAAACGAAATTCCAATAGGCCTAAAAGGGGAGCAGAGTACCAAACATAACAAGTATGCGTCAAGTCCAGATGAAGACTGCAATGAACATGACCTAGGCTACCTTAACAAAACAATTAGTGAAAAAGCTCAGCATGACATGGAAAAATGGGCTGCCCATGATGATGCCCAAGATAATTTTTGTATAGAAGATGATCAAGGTGAAGGTGCAGAATATGTAGATCTACTCTTAAATCCTGAAAGATTCACTGGTTATGCTGGCGAGTCAGCTCATAAGATTTGGCACACCATCTATCTTGAAAACTGTTTTAGGCCCAAACAGAGCTTTAGTTTTAATCCATATATACAGGCTGCAAAGCTTAACAACATGTGCTTGGAAGAACGAGTCTTTTACAGAGCCATTTCAGGGTTGCATGCAAGTATCAATATTCACCTATCTGCCAACTATTTGATATCAGGTAAAAGTGGGTTGTCCCTGAAAGATCCGAAGGGTGAATGGGGCCCAAATTTAGAAGAATTCAAAAAAAGATTTGCTCCTGAATTTACGAATGGGGAGGGGCCCTATTGGCTTAGAAATTTGTATTTTATTTACCTGATTGAACTTAGAGCTTTAGCAAAAGCAGCACCATATCTAGAGAGGGAAGATTATTATACAGGTTAGCATTTTCCTATTTTATCGCCTTAGCAGCAATTTTTTATTATAATATACCTGTTATTTGTGTAAAAGTTGAATTTGATCCTTGGTTAAACCGAAAATACAGAGTCACTAACTTTTTTGATGCAATACTAGATTATGTACTGATATTTGGTTGAGGTTGAGATCAGTTAAATTTCACATAACTATTTTAAATTGTTTTATTAAACTTCAAACTATGTAGAACTGGCATTATTTTGATTAACCTGGAAGTATATATTTATAGGTTTGGTTGTTGGTCGTCACTTTGGTTATTGCTCTTTTCATCTGATAACTGATAAACTAGTTATATTCTACCTACATCTATAACACATACCTACCATTCTTGAGCATTTTTTTGCTTGGTGTATCATAATGACTTTCTATGGAAATTAACTTTTTATAGTTGACAACTAAAGTCTTAATTGATGGTATTATTATAGATAATATAAATTCAAGTATAAATTATATGTGAATCTAATATTATAAAGTATGTTGGTGTAGATGTATGTAAAAAAATCATAAAAGAGGAGATAAATAATTAATTGAAGGTAGCATTAAGGGATCTTTCAGCTCATTATACCTCGTTCTTATCATGGATTAATCTAATCTATGACAATACTCAATAATGGCAAATACATTTTAGTTTGTGTGATACTTAAGTATATCATTTTAGCTAGCTCGAATTTCAGCTGTATATATTGTTTGCATCGACTATATATATTTCAATATCCATTATCCACCTACAGATTATATTTCGCATGATACACATCAACATTTAAATAAACAGTTTTCGGCAATAAACGCAGTAATTTTGGACAAAATGGTGGCAGCTCATAAAATTTAATTATTTTACATCTAGGGTAGTTTTTTTAGTTGGATACTTTCCAGAAGAAAAATAGGTATTTTTTAAAATTTCAATATATGTATCTAATTTTCATCTTGGGAGCATTTCCTATGTTGAGCAATATTAGTACTTAGTATTATTGTGAGGTCATATTTTCTTCTCAAATCAACGAATTCAATGCTTGAATTGATTAATAGAATAGTCATTTTAATTCTACAAGCACACTGCAATTTCAGGTAATGATTCGGAAGATTACGACACCAAAATGGCCATAAAGGATCTGCTGTCAATAGTAAAAAAATTTCCAGACCACTTTGATGAAACAAGCATGTTCAAAGGAACGAAAGAGGCGGAGAAACTCAAGTATGAATTCAAGCAGCATTTTAGAAACATAACCAGAATAATGGACTGTGTAGGTTGCGACAAATGCAGGCTTTGGGGCAAGTTACAAACACAAGGTTTAGGTACAGCCCTGAAAATTTTGTTTAGTGGGCAATTTGATTATGATGTGGCTGGCAACTTGGTAAATAAAAAGGAAATGCAACTGCAGAGAAATGAAATTGTCTCACTTTTGAATGCTATTGGAAGGTTGTCGACTAGTATCTACAAATTGGACGATTTCAGACAGATTATGAGATAATATTTGGTAAATAGTACATTAGTATTCTGGACGTTGTTAGTTAAATTTGTATTGATTATATACTTCATTTGTGCGAAATATTAGGTGAAAAATTATAATTTTTCTTGGATAGTTTGTCCTTAATGGACCATTAATTGCGATCTCACCGAACGCCTACAGAATATTGAGATTATAAATATATGGAAAATGAAAAACTAGTTATAAGGATAATATTTATTGTGTGACATATTAGGGGAAATTGAATATGCTATAAGATTGTAGGATTTTATTTATTGTAATGGACCTTCAAATTGTTTATGCATATAATAATAGAGAAAACATAAACAAATATTTGTAACAGCAATAAACCATAACACGTTTAACAAATATTTTTTCTTCCAGAAATTGTGCTCTCTTAAAGAACAAACTTAATTAATAAGATCTGCATCACAGTGTTATCCAGAATACCAAAACATAATTTTTACACTCGACGCGCGTTTCGCTTACCATGTTTGTATTATCAGGAAATAATTAAAACTGTTTCGGTATTGTGGATGAAACTGTGTTGTGCATTTTGCCGAAGGTTCGAAACACCACTTTATCTGATTCATAAGGGTATGCATTTATATGTAGATAATCTGTGATGTATATATTGTCAAATTAAATTATTTGTTGATATATTTTTATAGTGTATTTACTAATGTGATTTATTTATGAAATCTACTTTTAAAGTTGGTAGTGTAATTTAAATAAGTAGAAAAAAATCGGGGCTTTTCCGTATTTATTTGCAGTGTTCAGAATATTCAGATGAACTCCAAAAAAATAACTGTTTAATGCGAAATGTATTCTTCCGTAAACTATTTGTTTTTTGTTTTATTTTTAAAATGACACTTTATGTTTCTTCAATACATAAAAAAACTATATTAGCTAAAGTCTCTATTTTATTTGTGACTGGACTTGTGAGATTAAAGGAGGCTTTTGTCAAATAAGTAAGAGTTTGACATGGATAAAGGGGATATTTTAATGAAAAAAATTATTTTATTATCCTTTAGTATCTAAATACAATTAGGCTTTTACTTATTATCTGTAAAGGTCAGTAAATAATGCAATATGAAATATAAAACACATTTTACAGGCTTAGTATCATAATGTTATAGTCCTTCTGATATCAACGAAACCCCTATTTATACTTGAAGTAAGTCTTAAATTTACAGATATGATGTAGAAAATTATTATTTTTATAAAATTATTTATTTCGTTATATTTTAAATGAAATTTAATTTATATTTTAAGGCTGCTTTGTTATAGAATATAAAAAAGGATGTGGAATATTTACCTAAATGTTAGAAGCTTACATTTTTATTAATTAATTTGGAGATCTATCAAGTGTTTAGATATGTATAGTTTTATGAATCCAATCTTGGGTAAAAGAAAATAAGTGCTTTGACACCTAAAGAAAAAACTTTAAAATTTGGCAAAATTATTTAAAGCATCGCCTGGTATTTTTTAAACATCTCTTAGAGTAAGGAAGTTGCTCAAGAAATAAATGCAAGTTAATACAAAAGTATCATGTATTTTCACTCCCACTCTGTTAATAATACATACATTCCGTTCTAGCTGCAGTTGTTTTATAAATCCATAAATTAGACTGTTCAATAAAGGCTAATAAAATTGATCTTGTTTGAATATAAATAATTTGTGTGTGTAAAGCATGTATATTTCCCAAAAAAAATATATTGCAACATCCAAGTTTATAATAATAATAATATATTAGTAGTTCTATTTAGTCGTTTTACTTAATAATTATTAAGATATATATGTATAACTATGAGATCACATTTGTTTTAAATTGGATTGGACATATCCAAAAGTACGAGTACGACACACAAAACCGAACCTTAATTATATAAAATATGTTTAATTCAATATTAGCAGAGGCAAACCAATCGATGCATGGATGTATATTTATAAATATATTTATTTAAATAAACGTTTTTATTTATTTGTGACTAATAAAAATTATAGTTAAAATGTTAGTTTGTTTTCAATAGGATATAAACTTAGACGCTGATCATGTCAAAAAAGTTTTTTT
The DNA here is from genome assembly GCA_016904865.1 of Pissodes strobi. NCBI lineage: Eukaryota > Metazoa > Arthropoda > Insecta > Coleoptera > Curculionidae > Pissodes > Pissodes strobi. The sequence continues at coordinate 154,178 of MU184412.1, read as the reverse complement.
TCTTCAAACGTCAGTAAATCCGTCATTACTCGACTGTGTAGGCGGCCGTGAAGTTTCGTTTTTCCTCCGCCGCCGGAGCTTTACTTTTCACTTTTCCGCCGGCGGAGGTAAAAGTGTTGTCATAGCAACATAGATACAATACAAACAGGCAACAAAATAAGCGTCAGCAACTCAAGATTTATTAAACTACAATTTGTATTTATCATCACTCAATTTGTGACTGCATTTCTAAAAATCACTAATTTAGGAACAAATTAGTTATTATTTAATCGAACTTACTCAATAACTGCTTATCAATACGGAATTAAAACACAATCGGAGACGCAATCTTAAAGAAATAATTATTGTTGACTGTCCACTGACAGCTTTATGTTACATTATATTCACCGACACCGGTCTAAGCAAGGCCACCTACGACCGTGGTCTAAGCCGCCTTGCGAACCCATTTATCTTTAATAATAATTAGATATTATTACTATTAAAAAGAGATGTTTTTGCATTAATTTGTCGACATTTGAAGAAAAAACAGCATATTTTATTTGGAGGAAAAGTTACTTTTCATGGCTTGCTCTCTATTACTATTAAACACGAGCGCGCCATGAAAAGTATCACTTTTCCTCCATATAAAATAATATACTATTTAACTGAAAGATCTTTAGGCCTGCATGTTATAATATGTACCATAGACCACATAGAGAGTAAGCTGATGAACGTGTTACTCCGACGTTACAAAATGTGTAATATACCGCGACCATGTAGGCGGTTCTCATGGATACATGGTTAATACGCGACTCCCATAGTAGCTTTTTTTTAAATATCTTATCTTATCTGATGACCCTCTTTACAGAGGGTTGGATGGCACTGCCACGAGGCAATTTGCCAGCGCACCCTTCGCCCGGCGCTTAGGGAGCGGTAGAGCTACCCTTCTACATCCGTTACACGTTAGTCCAGTTTGAAGGGCCTTGTATTCGGTGGGAAAGACCAGTAAGACGGGCCTGTGCCCCTGGTGATTCCCGAGCTTTATACAACTATAAGCTAATGAAATGCACAACTGAGTTCCTATGCAAGGAGGCTTCGCACACTGTAGGTATAACCACTTTCTGTCAGACACTTCAAATCCCCGCAGGGAACACCCCCGACCGCCCACAGGCCACGCTACCACGCACGGAAATTCCCTGAAGTCCTAGTAGGAATCACCCCCACACTACACGACCCACCCCTTACACTGTCCAGCCGGCACGACTTTCCAGACACCCCCCGAAGGATTGGAACACGTTATCTAAGCAATTAGCTTCCACTGCCCGTGCCGAATTCTGTAATCCGTTTCTAACGTGTTCTTCCTTCGACGGCTGGACCGGAAGTGTTTTTTAAATATATATTCTTTTATCTATGATAGTGGTAGAGTGTTAATCATAACAATAACATGGATTTTTCACTTCTGGCGTGTGGTCCACAAGCACACTAATTTTCATGTTTGTAGTAAGATTATCTTGAAGAACGAAATTATGCCTCTGATGTTCTCCTTCAACTTAATATAATTGCTACACAAATCCCGATTGATGAATCAATATGGTGTAAAAATCTACTAATAATTCTAACTAAGTTTAGCAAAAATGTACTTTTTTTGTAAAAATATATATTTTATATACATTTACATTTGCTATTTTAATGGTTAAAGAAATTAAAATAAAATAATTGTATCAAGTGTTTCATAACGATTTAAACGTACCTATATAATTGGCTAGGTTATAATAAGTGCTTTTGCTTTTATCTAAGTATAATTTATTCCATTTCAAAAACTTTCACTGTGTGAACTAAATATCTGCTTATTATATTTTTAATTGCTATACTGTCAGTGCATCATCACTATAATGAATGCAACATTTTAATGAATTTAAACGGTATTATTATTAGTAAGTATTATTAATTTGAGCATGTCCGAGGTCCTGCCCGAGTATAACAAACGTTATACTCGGGTCTTGCCAAGTGTGCCTCTCAAAAACTGGATGTACAGTTACGGCAAATGAAAACCGGACACCATATTTATATATAGTAAATCGCGCTTTTCTACCTTTTCACCTACTTGTTACCGTGATATTAGACTTACCTTTTGTTTTTGACATTATACTATTACTATTACTTCAAAATGCCATATTTAAATAAAGAGGAAAAAGCTAAAATAATTATATTATTAGAAGAAGGTTGGTCGAGGCGAAGGGTAGCAGAATGGTTTGGTATAGGAAAAAGTATAGTGCAAGATATAAAAACAAAATGGGACCAAAGGAATTCCTTAGAAAGGCAAATAGGAAGCGGAGCACGTAAGATTTCTTTAGAAGAAGAGGATGAGCGCCTTATTAGTTTTCTAAGAGAAAACCCCTTCCAATCAGCTGTGACGGCGAAAAGAGAAAGTCATTTCCCAGGGTGCATTAGAACTGCCAGAAACTGCATAAAACAAAGATCCAACTTACGCAGTCATGCATCAGTAAAAAAGCCTTATCTTACTGAGGCCTGAGGCAAACAAGGAGGAGAGAGTTGGCTTCTCATTACAGTACTGTGCAGAACACGTCAATTTTTGGTCAAATATTATTTATACTGACGAGAAAGTGTTTCAGTCATTTTTTAATGGCCGTATTAGGGTGTATAGGCCTCCAAATAGTCGTTTCGACGAGAAATATACACAAAAGGTGAAAAGCAGCGGTCGTTTTTCTGTAAACGTTTGGGGGTGGATGAGCTCAAGAGGTGTTGGAATTTGCACAAGTATTGAGGGAAGATATAGTGCACAAAACTGTATTTATATATTAGAAAACGTTATGGTACCATCAGTTACGGCACAATTTGGAAACAATTTTATTTACCAACATGACAATTGTCCAGTGCACACTGCTCGAATTGTTACTGAATGGGTGAGGCAAAGAAATATCAACGTTTTAAATTGGCCTTCGCGTAGCCCTGACATCAACCCGATCGAAAACATTTGGGACTGTATAGTAAAAAAAAATTAATTCTTCTAATGATTTTCATCCAACAAATTCTAACCAGTAAACCAGTTATGGAACAAAATTCTGGACGTGTGGAATGAATTAACTCCGGAGTATGCAAAGTCTTTAGTTAATTCAATGCCCACAAGAATTAACAATGTAATTGAAAAAAATGGTGGGGCAACAAAATATTAATTGCCATTTTATATTTATTTATTATATTTTTTTCATTTCGATTTTATGATATTAGGCTTGTCATTTCAATGTATTTCTGTTTGCTTGTTCTTAAATTCCAAGTATTTTCATTTAAATTTAAAAAAATATATTATGTTATGTTAAATATAAAATACTTATTATTTTTATCTTCTTCTTCAGCTGCCTATCCACTACGAATGGATGTTGGCGACTACATTTTCGTAGGCTTTCCTATCTGTTGCCGTGTGTACCAAATTCTCTGTCTTTTCCCATTCTTCTCAGGATCTCCTCATTTGTATCTCTGTCAGTCCATGGCACTTTCAACATTCGGATTCGGCGATAGGTCCACATTTCAAATGCTTCCAACTTATTAATTAATGCTTTTGTAAGTGTCCAAGATTCCATACCATAAAGCAAAACTGACCACACGTAGCACCTGACATATCGCATTCTTAATCTCAAATCAATATCTCTGTTGGTGAGAATATTCCCAAATCTAAGAAAGTACTGGCGGGCCACTTCTATTCTTACTCTTATCTCCTTTTCGTCCTCCCAATCTTCGTTCAACCAGCATCCGAGGTACTTATAACATGGTACTCGTTCCAGAGCAATACCATCCACTAAAAGCTGCGCGTGTGTATAAGGCACTTTAAGTCTACTGATTATCATAAGCTTTGTCTTATTGCTTATTATTTTTATACCACACGAGAATACAAAATCAACATAAATTAAAACTACCAGATTCAAACAATGCTAAAAGTAAAGGTAAATCTTAAAGGTAAAAGCCAGATATATGCAAATTCATGTGAATGACATTAAATGTCATTTTTGTGTCCGGTTTTCATTTGCCGTAACTGTACCTACTTTTCCGTGTCAAAAAATACTTCAGCTCCCATCAGCTGCTTACACTCTATAGCGCGTTCGTTTTTGTCATCTTTTTCCTCGATTTGCTCTGAAAATTTGACAGTCACGAGTTCTGTGTATTTAAAAGGAAAATCCAAGTCACGTGTCTGTCAAAATGTTAGAGCAAATCGAGGAAAAAAATGACAAAAACGAACGTGGCATATAAAGCGCAAATCAGACCTACTCTGGAGTATTGCTCTGGCATTTGGTGTCTGCTCCCAAACATACTCTAGACTCCATCCAGAACCGAGCTGGCGTAGACTTATTATAGTTCGCCCAGCCGTTGTTGATCCTCGAAACGCATGCAATTGCATGCGTTTCGAGGGTCAACAACGGCTGGACGAACTATAACGACGAAACACTGACTCGTTCCATTCACACCTTGGAACATAGGCGGATGGTCGGTGATCTCTCCCTTTTTTACCGATATTATCGCGAACTGACAACTCTGATTTCCTCCAATGCCGGCTCTGTTCGTTCCACACGACAAGCTAGAAGCTCTCATCCATATGATCTTCAACAGAGCACACCCAGAACCAGCCTCTACCAAAATTCTTTCTTCTGGCGTGTGACGAGCATCTGGAACTCCTTATCAACCGAATTGTTCTCTGTTGGCTACAGTATAAACATCTTTAAGAAAAGAGTCCATCGGTATCTTCCCTCCTCGCCGTTTCCTACTTGCAGTGCCCATTAGGGTATTATACGCAACGCCTTTGCAAGTGGACTGAAGCAAAAAAAAATCCAGCTCATATGTCTCTTTTACGCAAACATATTTTACATTAATAAAAGATTATTCCTAACAGGAACTGATCAAAACTAACTGAAGGTTATACCAAAAATTCAGAAGAAAAAAAAAACGTCAAAAGATATTTTTTGCATTCACGGACTGACGTCAAACAACAGACCTCAGAATGTCAACTGAACTAAACCGCACACATCACCACGCCAATTCATGCAAACTAGTCAGTAATTCGGTATTTTTTTTAGATTCCTTTATGGCCTTCACCTATAGGTATATGACCAGAACTTGTTCATCCGTGAACAGACTGGAAAAATTAATCGTGCCAAGGGGTGTCCTCCGTCTATCCAGTCTTATAAAACGCCAAAACGGTCATATTAGTAAAACAACACACACGACTAACAGTCTTCCTGCTTCCCGGCATCTGAGGAGTTTAGACATGGCAAATGATGCCTGGGATAAAGAGAATTTGGCTAGAAAGAAGGATAAATAGATATATATATTAATTTTCAGAAACTTTGTTTTAATAACCGAATTCTTTAGTTTATAGATATGTTCTATATTAATCTTATCACTGTGGAGGATTCATGTTTATCAGAAAAATTGTTGTCTATTACTGCACCTCAGTTGTAGGCTTTTTGAATAAGGCTGCTTCGGCTCTGGCCCCAAGGTGTAAATAGCACAAGTGCTAGTTTAGACCCTAACGAAGCTGAAAAACCTAAAGCTGGAAAATGTTCGTAGTTGTCGTCAAAAACGCGACTAAAACAGAAAAAAGCTCGTGCGCTTCGTCCAGTTGTAAATTGACTTTCGATATTCTTATCATCTTGTCAAAGTCAATTCAAAACTTGACAAAGTGCACTAGCTTTTTACTGTTTTATTGGCATTTACTAAATCGTCTTCATTTTTAGATTTCTTGTTCTTGACAACGGGAGCAGATTTTGTACTCGAAACGTCGAGCATTTTCCAGTTTTTAAGGCTTTTCAGCTTCGTTAGGGTCACTAAACTAGCACTTGTCCTGGGGACAGTTCATCCGTGAACAGACTGGAAAGCAGTCTTATTCGAAAAGCCTACAACTGCGGTGGAGTAATCTGTAATAGGCAACCATTTTGTTTGATATTCTTTGGTGTATGTAAAGTTGTATATAATGACATAAATTCGGTACAAGCTACGATTTATGTTATTGCATTCAAAAAGAATATACTGTAGACTACTCAGCTCCCGCATTTACATTCCGGCGAGTCCCTTAGTCCCCCAGCCTGTATACCAATGCTGAGAAGTCAGGCAGTTTTCTTGATAATTCCTGAGTTAAATAGATGTACTTACTCCCTTACAATCCAATGACCTTCACCATGATACCTACGTTCCAACTCTTAAGCAGGTTATCTTTATGTCTAAGATTTATTCCTTACTACCCAATTCTATAGGTTATGGAACATTTAAAAATCTACCTGGACTGGCAACTCTGTACCGGCCTAAGGAATGTTTTTTCATATTTAAATATAATCCTCTCATTTTCTACTATATCCCTATCTTTCTTTTTTTCCTCGGATGGTTCCGAAAACCCCCCAACTTTCCCATCCATCTAAATGAATTTATTTCATATTCTTAGACTATAAGTCGCCTATCATACAACGCAATCCTTTAAACACGTGCTTAGGGTATCTACTTTCAACATGAATCTGACATTGCAAAAAACTGAACCTAAATGAATTCTTCAGAAACGTATAGAGTATTTACTCAAAATATCAGTGCAGTGAAAAATCCTGGAGCAAAGTCTTTTGGGCGACTGTAACCTGTAACATGGGATCTGTTTGGATCTGCTGTACTGTCTGTACCAGCCTTTCGACCTAATGTAGTTGCATCCATGGGGGCAGTTTCTGGCAGCCTTCTGTCGATGGCTTTTATACGTGTTTCAAAAGTGCAGACTATATTGCTATCAACAATTACTTTTGCGCAATAAACTGGGATGCTATATTTGAAGGTAGAACATTGGAGGACATGATTGATATATTTTACGGTATAGTGAACACCGCGATTGACCCATATGTGCCACGTAAACGTAGCAGTTCTACGAAATTTTCTAGGTGGGTTTCTACTGAACTTAAGCTGAATATTTCCCTTAAGAAAACTGCACACAATCGATATAAAATGCACGAACTTTGGAAAACTATCAGGAGTTTAGTAGGCAAGAATCATTCTTGCCAAGAATGTACAATTTTAAGTAAAGACTCACATAACCATTTAATACTGTGTGTCGAAGAAGGGTAAGGGTAAAAAGTTTTCATAACGACGAGTTCTAAATTTAAGCCTACAGAGCTGCCAAAATAATTTGTGTACAATAATACAAGCTGTAAAGTTGCTGAATTTGTTGCCAGTATATATAGTCGAAAAACATGCGATAATACCAAGTAAAGTGCTATCATATAATACCTTAAATATTTGTAACCGTTATATAGGAATGTCTGATGTTTATGTGAAACTTGACTCACTATAGATGTAAACAAGGGGCCTAGGCCCGATGGTTTGCAACCTATATGCTTCCCAGAAATGCAGCTTCATACTTTCTCGTCCTCTTTTTCACATTTTCAACTGTCTTCCATTGGGGAAATTTCCTTTTTGCTGGAAGTCCTGTTTCGATACACGAATTTTTAAATCTAATGATAAATCCAACATACAAAACTATAGGTTCATAAGTATTTTGAGCATAATACCGTTGAATGATTATTCAGTCAACGATAATTCTACTTATAAATTGTTTGGGTTATTCGTTTCTACCAAAGAACTCCACCGAGTTAAATCTTTTGTAATACACCACCTATTTGACGGGCGGGCGCGCGTCTAGGAGAGGGACATCAGGTCCATTTTATCCCACACAGATTTCTCCAAGACATTCGACAGAGTTAATCATAAAACGCTAATTTTCATGCTCCAGCGTCTGGTGGTGCTATTGCTATGCTCCCATGGTTGCAGAGTTACTTGACCGAGATCCGAGAGCCTATGACCATCCCGCTTTCTCGTTTAGTGGTAGGATGATGCACTCTCATCCAGGCCACAGAGTTTTGATTAACAATGTTTTGTCTTTTTGTGCTGCTTCTGTTAAAAATCAGTCAAAATTAAAATAACGGAGTATATATTATTTAGTCGATTATATCATATTAAACTGAGCACTCGAGTCGAAAGGCGGATGCAGTGTTTTAGCAACATTGATAGGTTTGGACAACGTCGGTATTTGCTCCTATTCTCCTATTATTTGGTCGATCGATGCTCATACCTTACCTATGTAGCATTATTCCATTTGTTTCTGCAATGTTTCTCAATAAAATCATTTAAAATTATCTTGAATCTGGAAATATATCAACGTTCAGGTGAAGACGGCAGTTCTTGTGGTTGTATCTGTTTCTGTATGTTCTCAGAACAACGTGTGAACATCAGTTTGATACATATAAAAAATGTCTGGTCACTTATTGACGGAATCGGTATTATTACCTCTTCAATACTATTTTCTTTGGTGTTACGAATATAAAGAAGATAAAACAATATTCTCCTTGAGCGACTTTAAACGAGACATAAATTAAATATTAACATATTTTTAAGTGCATGCTTATATGGATATATTTATATCCTGAAGTTTATAGTCACACATTGTAAAAGTGCACGGCTTTACGATGGTATATTTGCTTTTTAAAGTTTAATCTTTACAAACAAAACGGCCTTTTTGAACACACACGTGTGGCCTCACGTGAACTGTTTATTCTTTCTAGATCATTGTACTCTTTGTTAGTAGAAAGGTCTTTTAATGTTCACTGTTTAATGCCAGAAAAGGACCGTAAAAGAAATGCAATATCTATAAATAACAAGCAAAATTAGAATAACTTGCTTGTTTCTGAATAGCTTTACAACTGATGCGATTTCATACTCTCTGACAACAGAACTGCATCGAACGAACGAAGGACGAGGATTCACTGACACCTTTGTTGAAATAAATACGTCTTATGAAAAGGAAAAATGAGGGGGCCCCCAGTTACAGCACTGATTCGGTTGGCAGATAGGCTACCAACAATAATCTCCAGTCAATTAAGATTGCATCACCTCTCACACCGAATGAGTACACTTTAGAACAGCAAATCGGAATGCCAAAAACACACTTCTCATTGCTAAACATTTAATAAAACCTTACTAATTCGACAGCCAAACCCATAATTATAGCCAAAATCCCATGTAAAACACTTATCCAATGTCACACCTCATAAATTTATAATACCCAGAAATCCTATTGGTTTGATCGAATTGGCAAACTTTCTTCCATTTAATTTTGGTGACACACCAATTTACCAAAAAAGGTGCAATTTTAAGTTCCTGACCGAGCAGAAAATAATGAATGTCCCTGTTTATTTCATGGCGAATTTAAATTATCATTGTACAGGCAAACGGATTATCTAATCTGTTTGTTATATGGATCGGATTTTGAATTTCTGTATTGCAATTTCTTTTGTTTCTTTATGGTAGTGGCACACACACTAAAGGGAGATCCTATGGCGCTCGACGAGCGGTGTGTGTGCGAAGATGTTGATTGACACGGTTCTTGAATAGTTGTAGATTATAATTTGGGGGAAACAGATGTCCTGGGAGTGAGTTCGACAGTGATGCAGTGCGCCAGACAAAGGAGCTCTTGTAAAGCGATGTTCTAGGTGTTTCCAGTTGTACGACGAACTGGTGCGCTCTTGCCGTCTGCCGTGACTGTCTGACAGACGTTGCTAGGGGCGAGATGAGGCAGGCCAAATCCTGGGAACATCTACCGTGAAAGTATCTGTAAAACAGAGACATCTCGGTCACATGTCTGCGGTGTTCCAGACTAACCAGATTCCGGGTCGCCTACGTTTTGTGGAGTTGTTATTTTTGTTTAATAAAGATTAGTTTTGTTTTGGAATTCAGATTATAAAGATGGCGAAAAAGTATCCTGATTTATTTATCGAGGAAATGTATATTTTAAAAAATATTCTTATAATTATGTAGTTTTTTTATGTTGCACATTTGGGCCCCACTTGTCATTGGGCCCCACTTGTCATTGGGCCCTAGGCCCGGGCCTAATGGGTCTAAGCAACACTGCTAGAAGGCTGGTTGGATAGTGTTTTCCATTTCAGACTCTCCAGAATAATTGATACACAAATCACAAAGTGAGTGAATAAACAGCGTACATAAATACAAGACTTTACAAAAAAAGGGCACTATGACAGTGACGAAGAGGGCACTTTTTTAGATAGGTTTCACTTTTGTGGCAATTATCTGGAAATTTTCCTGAAAAGACTAAAAATGCACGATTGCCTTTCTTTACGAATTGCCGTCCGTATTGCCGATCCTACGTTAAGGTGACTAACTAAAAAGAAAATATCCGTAAATGATTAGCCAAACAACACCGGAAATTTCGATTATATACATACATATAACAGGAAATTTCGCTGACACGGGTTCCTGCCCCTTAAAATTAGCTTTACTTTTTACTGCCTGCATTTCTGAATTTTAACACTATTTCTCGGGAGAGTTGAATAACCGATGCAATAAAGGAAGTGTGCCTTTCAGAATTTTGTTGACTTTATCTTAAAAAAAGAGATAGTAGCGCTTAACTGAAACAATGTTTGTGTATCGACGATATGATGAATGATGAACGTCAAACAAAATACTTAGAATTACGTTGGCCGTTGGCCTACACATTCAATTATAACGTCTAATAATTTTTTTTAACATTTCTTAAAACATAGGTATTGGAAATATAGAACTACAAATATTTGAAAATAATGCTCCCCCCACTTTATTTGCTAAGCTATTGGTGTTCAATTTAACAAAAGATACATTTATGGTCTCCACTTTGCTAAAACAACCTGTGTAGTTCAAGATATTTTTAAGGAACAGAAATAGAAACAACGACAAAACTAAAACAGAAAGCTTTGTACTTTGTATTTTTTTATGGCAGTGGCACACACACTAAAGGGAGATCCTATGGCAATGGCGCTCGACGAGCGGTGTGTCTGCGAATATGTTATTGACACGGTTCTTGAATAGTTGTAAGTTGTAATTAGGTGGAAACAGATGTCTTGGGAGTGAGTTCCACAGTGATGCAGTGCGCCAGACAAAGAAGTTCTTGTAAAGCGATGTCCTAGGTGTACAACGAACTGGTGCGCTCTTGCCATCTGTCGTGACTGTCTGACAAGCGTTACCAAGGGCGAGATGAAGCGGACAAAATCCTGGGAACATCTGCTGTAAAAGTATCTGTAAAACAGGGACATCGCGGCCACATGTCTGCGGTGTTCCAGACTATCCAGATTCCGGGTCGTAGACAAGACACACAGCTCTCTTCTGAATGGAATCCAGCAGCTTTAGGGTGTGCATTGGTGTGGCACCCCAGATGTGTGAACAATGTTCTATGCACGGTTTTATTTGCGCTTTATAGTGCAAGAGCAACTGCTGCGGTGTATACAGTTTTTTGTTGCGAAATAGCTCACCAAGCTTCAGGTAGGCTGATTTTGCGATGTTAGCAACGTGGTCATGCCAGGTCATATTGCTGTTGACCGAGATACCCAGCAGTCCGACTGGCGAAGATGAATGATGGTCGATTCTGCCCTAATGATGTCAGAGCCCGCCGTATTGGCCCTCTTGGTAAACGTGGCTATTCCTGATCCTTTGATAGTGTTTGTCCTTAGTTTCGTCGATCACACGTTTGCATTCGTTTCTCGCATCGACAAAATAATTGCGATTTTCAGCGGTCTGGTTTTGCTGCCAGTACTTGTATGATTGTTGTTTCCTATACCTGCAGCTCTTTCGCATCTACTGTCGAACCAGAGCTTTCCTTTTGACAGTAACTTGATGGAATTTGAGGCGTACGCTTCCATTCCTGAAGAGATTACTTGCGTGATCTCTTCGCATCAGACTGACGGGTCGCCAATGCCAAAGAAGACGTCGATGACACATCTGAAGTTTCGCATCTTGGGGGGATTTCGATGAAGTTTTGAACAGTTCTCGCGGTCGAAAGAATATCAGCTTCCTGAATGGGCTCGTAGAGGTTTTTAGTCAGCACTAACTTCAGGATACCTATTTCTTTGCAGGCTTTTCTCTCCAGTTGATGAAATTATTGTTGGCACTGTCTCGACGTGATTCAACTGCCACTGCCTCTTCACTTTGACTTCCAACGCTCGGTACTTAAATCTTCTCAGGAGTAGATTTGCGTATTGGGTACCTTGGAGGATTTGTTTACGAGGTTGATATCTGGTCTATTATGCATCACCGTCTGTACGATACCGGTAGAGTTGAGAGTCACATCAGTTTAATATCTGTGACGCGAACGTTATAAAATGTGTGATAAGGCGATGTGAACGATATAAAGTGTGTGACGGCAACGTTATTAAAGGTGTAATATTATTTGATTATTTAACAGAAAACATGTGGTAAAATATGGAAAAAGCTATGCGTTCTATACCTAATTCAGGCCACTTTTGATGTGTGGTCCACAAGCACACTCATTCTTTGTTTTATTTTTTTGTATTTTAATTTTTTGATAAACACTATACTAATACACATTGAATCAATCATATAGGTTCTCTTCAATATCTTGCCATCAAGGCAAAAACCACCGAAAATTAGTACATAATCACAAAATTCTGACGACAAATTCCGGTTTTACTATCCGGCGACACCGAAAGTCGACGTCAAAAGATAATCTATCTTCATTAAATCTTGTTTATGGTTTATTTCGAAAAAAATGGTGCCTTGAATTCGCATTTTTGACGTACCGGCACTGAGTTATATTACCATGGTCACTATATTGATCAAATGCGCACTAGTAACAGACCGACACACCGTAAAATTTAAATGCAAATATCTCCTAAACTAGGACAGTTAACTATAGGCATACGACTATTCTATGAATTAGGAAAAAAATTAGAAAATATGTCGGTGCTATTTAGTATCCACTATCCATTCTGTCAAGATTAAAGTAGGAATTCTTTCTTCAAATACAATCTCTAAAATACCTTCTCTACCATCGGCCATCTTTAGCTTTTACCAGCAATTTTATGTGTAAACGATAGTACTTTTACACATACAATTGCCTATATATCTTTTGAATATCTATAGGAAGAAAAGTAACAGTAAAGAATTGCAATTTATCTTTAATTTAAAAAATCTAGTCGTAATAGTTACCTACCTGACGTAGACCTTTCACTGCCTAGATCTTCACTTTTATCTGGCAATTTCTATTTCTGTTATTATTATTATTTAATAATACATATTTTCAATATTCCCATGTAAATCTTAGTTTATTGTTTTGTGGTTTAAATCAACTTTTACTTCTAATTTTGTATAAACTGTAATTTTAATGGCTTAAATGATCAGCGATTTGGTGGAACAATATAACTGATAATCATTTTTTATATCTTTGTTATATCATAAGTTCTGGTGGATAATCTGCGGTAATAAATTACAAACAAAGTACAAGGAACTGAATTGCAAGGTTATTTATTATATTAATAAACTCGTGTCGAATTTTAGACTTACCTATAAGGAATTCTAATTTTATTTTGCATGTATAGTTTGATATCGTTTATCGTTTAATGCCTTGAGCACAGCATACTCCTTATTCATAATAGGATATAACGTACATATTTATACTAGCTTTATGCGCTTAATAAAGGACAAATCGAGATACAAATCTTGTTTACCTTACCTCGGCACATGCATACATATCTACATATATTTTTTCTCTTATTATGGAATTCTATTAGAATTTTTATTGTTACTTATATTTCATCTCAAATTACTTATAACACCTCATGGTCAGCCAAGCAGATCTGATTTTCAGCATTGCATAACTCAATTAACTTTTAAATAATCACATGGGAAATTTCGCTATTAAGATTAAGAGGTAATAAAAAAATATAACAAACAATTATGATCCGCATGCGATTTGTAGATTTAAAAAATGTACTGAACAAGTCTTCCTAGCTCTTAAATTACCTATAAAATCAAAAAAATGAGGAACTACATATCTGTTGGGCTGAAGCCTGATGAATAAGACGTGTTACGAATTATAATATAAATATTTATTTGATTTATCGCGAAAATGTTTTACAACTTGGTACTCAAACAAAAAAGCAGTTCCACAGAGAAGGTATTAATCCTAATGAGCAAATAATGTACAACAGAGGTGGATTTATACAAAAATTAAGTGGAACTAGCAACTTTGCTAGCGAGATTTTTTACACCATGTCTGTATTAAAAACATCCGGCATAATTTTGGTTTTGGGCAGTATAGATAAAGGTCAGTTGCTATAAGAGTCTCGGAAGAAAATGAAAATAAAATTACTTATATCTAAAGCAGCGGCGGATGGGCCCACCGGGACATTTCCTGGTGCCTCCGACCTTCAAGCGCCCGCGGCCCAGTTTCTTTTTCTTTTTTTAACCCTTCGAAGAATTTTGCGAAGATCGCATACGCATGTACGTCTGGAATAAAATTAACATCGATGATAATAAAAAAAAGGAAACTACAGGCAATTATTGGTGATGAGACACGTTGGTGGACGAGAGAATCAGCTCTCGCAAAAATCTTTGGATTAATTTGGGTTAGTTGGTGGACGAGGGAATCAGCTCTCGCAAAAATATGTGGTACCTATGGGTGCACAAAATCTGCTCTGTACGTTGAGCTGCATCTGCATGGCATTAAAAACTATCGAGAGTTCAAATAATATGATAGCTGACGTTCGACAGCTAAGTCTTTGCGAGAATCTTTACAAAAATATGAGGTAATTTTAACTGCCCACATATTTTTTAAAATGTTCTCAATAACAAGACCATTATCCAGATATTTACAAACCAAGGGCCTAGATCCACTGAAGGCAAACAATATGGCACAAGCAGCATTAGAACAGTTGAAACAAACTCAACAAGGAACTAGCGATATGTTTGTCCAGTGGGCAATAACCAAATTGGCGATGGTTGATTCCAATGTAGGGCTGGAGACATTGCATCGAAACTAATTTACCAGAAGTAAGAGCAAGAAGAAGAATGCAAGGATGAAAAATGAGTAATAGCCACTAAACGACAGATTTATAAGCGATACCTTTAACGTAATCCTCGATACAATAATTCAATCTATGGACGAAAGGTTTACCAAAAAAAAAAATATTTGGAAAGACTTTAATATTTTAGATCTCAGAAATTTCTAATACTTGAAGGGGAGAATTCTCCGCAACAGTTTAGAGACTCTATTCAAGATGATCTGGAGAACTTTATGGCCAACTGGGCTACTTTTAAACTTAACATTGAACAATTTTAAGCTTTTGATTTTGAAAATAAATCTTCTGATGAAAAGGACGACTGCCTTAAGAAAACAATTAAAATTGTTATTTTAATAGCAATTAGGAGTTCCTTTTTATTTTGATGCTAAATGGTATACTTTACATATTTTAAAACATAGTTTTCTTTTCTAGTGTTTTTGATGTGGGTTTAATGTTTTGATGAATTAATAGTTAATTTTTTTATTTGTGATATTTATTTATTTAAAAAATTAAGAATTCTTATTTATTTATTTGTTGTTTGATTTATTTGTTTGTATTACAAA
>MU184412.1:89940-123621 GCA_016904865.1 Pissodes strobi | reverse complement strand
ATGTTCGTACCTTATACAGGCACTTACAGAAGGGGGATATGAGCAGAACATTAAAATAAAAATGCTGATTTTCCGCAGAAAAACTACTTTTTCCGTGCTCAGGAGGGTTTGTAGAAACTAAAAAAACATAATTTGTAAATATACAAGAGTTCAGTTAAACCGAATTTCCCCAAAGAGTTTTAACTTTCATATAGAAGATATTTCTCTCCTCTCCTCGTTATAACCCATAGTTGTGTTGTGGTTAGTTTGGATCGGCTAAATTAAATCATATAAAACGTGCTTCAAATAAATAAATAAAAATATAATTAAAGTAAAAAAATTGACTTTCCGCAGCAAAAGACTTTTTCCATGATCAGGAGGGTTTGCAGAAACAAAAAAAAATATTTGAAAATCGATAAGGTTTCAGTTAAAAGAAAAAAGTTAACCCAGTAAAATGAAAATTAAAGATTTTTCATTTTCAGTAGCTAGCAAAACTGCAGGGAATAATTCGTAGAGTATGAATAATATGAGCGGATAAAATTAAATTGAGCCAGAAAACGAACTCCAATTTAGTCCGGATCCAGATGTTACAGTTTTCAGATTTTTTTTTTGTTTAGCTTAGAAGGCTTGATTATTCATTCCACTTATTTATTTGCATAGTTATATGTCCGTATATTTTACTTCTTAACGCTATATATGTTCAGATTTTATTCCATTCAAAGGATTAGTTTTCGTACCTCTCTCTGCTTAGTTCAGCCCAGGAAATCCCAGCATAACCAAACTAATTCTATCTTTAATTTACTATTGTTAATCAAATTGTACGTATAATCACTAGAGCGTGAGAGTTTTTGCGTCCTTAGTTTGAGTTACTGTCGGTTAAAAAATATTTTGCTAGCATAGAAAAATCCGTTAAAACACGGTTTGGCAGATATTGTAGCAAAATGAGGCAAAATTTTTACCAACAGAGTGGCACTCAAAGTAACTAACTCTCATATTAATCCTAAACATTTTAAAAGAACTATGGTGAAGTTAGTAACAAGGTTATTAGCAATGCCGTTGTCTGTTCTGGGAATAGCAATTTTTTTATCATCATTTAACCATTTTTTTTACATAAATGTATATATAGGTATATAATTCATGCATTTTGAAGTATCTCTTAATTGCGAAATAGATTAAAAGTGTATAATTCTTATTAAAATAAGAAAGTCGCAGTAAAATTATAATAGACTCCATACTTTTTTGAATCTAACTATAAAATTGTGACAAATAGTAAAATTTCAAAAGTACCGTGTATATTTTCAATATAAATAAAACTATTGGAAATTCCGAGATAAAAATTGTATAATAGAATCACTGGAAGTATATTTATAGAGTAATAATCACACTGAAATATTATACGTATAGGTCAAGGAACATCCAAGGGGGGTGGCAGAGAGAATCTAAATTTTTCACACTATTTTTTTCTAGCCTTGAGCATTTTGACCATTACCCCTCCCCCCCAGACTCAAGCTCTGGATGCACCACCCCCCTGGCGTAGGTTCGTATGTACCTAATTTTAAAATCAATATGCCTGACTCCAGCGAAATAAAGCTGTGCTATTTTTAACTTGACCCGCATAGATTTACCCTGATTTCAATTAAGCCAAACGAGCGATGCAGGGGTCTACGATTTCTAAAATTAGGAAAGTGACAATTGAATTTTATGCACGACTATACAATAGGTCCTACTAGCTTGTTACCCACCTATCTGGCAAAATATTGAATAGCCTTTTCTATTTCTAGTACGTACAAAAATATAGGCCTTTAATCTCGCCTTTAATTATAACGTAATTTTGAAGGAGCTATTAGAAAAAAATCATTATCAATTCGCGATTTTCATAAATGGATACTCCGAGAAAGGTAACGAACAATTACCAGTTCAATTACGAAGAACTGGTAGGAGGTATCAATCAGGTCTTTCATATTTGAAAGTGCTATAAACATATTAATAACATCAGGTTTAACAAGTTATTGGCTATTGGAGTATAAGAAATATTGCATTAAAATTTTGAAGAACAGCAAAAAATTATAGAAAATCTGACTTTGGTAGCACAGAAGGCTGCGCAGCTGTGTACCCTTGTGTTTAATAATGTTTAATTTGTAGGTTTATTCCGAGGTTTATTCGTGATTTTGGTGGACAAATTCCATCAAATTTAAGACTTTTTTTAATAAAAATCTAATTTCTTCTTCATTTTTTGAACAAGAGTAGTAGTATCTCGTTTCCTAAATAAGAGGTTTGCTCTGTTTGTCTTCTAATATCCTGAATTATTTTATTGCCTATTTAGTGACTGGCCCTGGAAATATGAAAATTATAAGCTTTCTGAGCGAAGAGCAAACTGCATCTTCGCATTATGTTTTATAAACGAGATATTTAGCTTTAAAATGAGCCAAAATAAATAGGACACCCTGCATTGTGCAAAAACATGGACTTTTTCAGACAAGTACAGATTGCAGGAAAGCAAAAATTGGTAAATTGTCACATATTTTACTTAAAAGGAGACAAAGCAGATTATATATTTTTATGTAACTATTTTTGTAATTTATTTTTTCACCCAAATATAAAAAAATAAGAAATAAATAAAAAACATCCTGTAATTGTCTTTTACTTAAGTGAGAGTGTGTAGAAATAAAACTCCAGGTAAATATATAAGATTTCGGTAGCGCAGGGGATATGACCAAAGACTTGTAGACGCGCGTCGAGTCCTGCGTTCAAATCTTGATGATCGAAACATTTTTATTATTTTTTCTTTAATCGATGAACCGGTAATATTGGGCTAGTCTTTGACAGGGCGGGAGCGGAGCGGCGGCTTTTTTTTTATTCATATTTAACCTTATTATTTTATTTGCTTTCGTTTAAAATCGGATTTTACTATAAAACCTGCCAACGCCTCACAAAGCGCGTATGCATATATCCAGCCTTGTTTGATTTTTAATCACTTCTGATTTCTGATTAAAAATTACTATGTGCAAGCAGGTGCAAGATCCGTTAGGGAACTACTAAACTCGAATGTCGGGAAATTGACTCTTCAAGAAAAATTTAAAAATATCGATTTCGAAGTAAAAAAAATAGGTTTTTGTTTTTTTTTCTCGAAAAGTAATTTCTGAGAGAAACTACACTTTGGAAATGATGATGCCTTTTTTACACGGTGAGCTAGTTGAATTTAAACTTTCCGCAATTTCGAGTTTTGACACATTACTTAATATTTTATTACTGGAAAACCGAATATCCTGGGGTAACAAAACTTTAAAAAGATCCCCCTTTTTTATCATACATGTTAAATTGAAACATGAAAAAACTCCCAAAATATTTCCAATACTATGGAAATTTTACGAGTAAATAGACAGTTTTGCTTTTGATGCATTATGGAAATTTGACCGAATACCTACGTCTCATCTTCCAAAATTTTTACATGAAGTATAGATTAAATAAATTGCCAAAATCAATCATATTATTTCTTTAGCAATAAACCATATTTACTGCGGTATAGCTATAATATAATATATTTTTTCTTCAAACGTCAGTAAATCCGTCATTACTCGACTGTGTAGGCGGCCGTGAAGTTTCGTTTTTCCTCCGCCGGAGCTTTACTTTTCACTTTTCCGCCGGCGGAGGTAAAAGCAAAGTATATGTAAACTAGTAAGTTCACTCAGCGGTAAATCCTTTGATGTAATTCTGCCACATTCTTTTATATCAAGTGACAACTGGAGATGACCGATGCGCTGCGTAAGTGTCCGATTGATTCGCGTGGCTTTCTCTAGTCAGAGATGTATTCAGGAGATTGTATGGACTCTTACCCAAAGACCTACTGAATGCCGGCGGGGTGAAAAATCAAGTGAAACTGAGCAAAGTTGTAAAAATATTTTCATAGAAGGAAATTGAAAAAAAATTTGCTATACGGGGTGTCATTTTTAGGTGATACCACTGTTGCTATCTCAGAATCTAACAAGAATTTAACAACACTGCAAATCGATCTTGAAAAGGCATCAATAATGGCAACTTTCTAATTTAATCAACTTTGTAGCTTTGACCGTTTCAAAGATAGCAATAATAGTGGATTACCTAAAATATATTTAAAAATATATATAATAATATAATAGTTCGGAATCTCATTTCTTTGGTTTCATGAAAGTGATCGTTGTGACATGGTTTATGTTTTCGTCTCGCGTTACGGCTTTTTTGTATCGTTGATTGGACGACTAACCAAAACTAACCAAATCTATCAAAACTGGTTGTACCGTATCGGCATCGGCACCGGTTCAAATGACTACAATAAGCTGAGACTAAGTGAAACTAACCAAAACTTGATTCGACGATTAACCAAAGCTAACAAAATCTATTAAAATTGATTATAACGTATCGTAACGGGTTCAAATTACTAAAATAAGTTGATACTAACTGAAACTAACCGAAAGTTGATTGGAGGACTAACCCAAACCTATTCAAATTAATTATAACGTATCGGAACAGATTCAAATAATTAAAATAAGTTGGGACTAAATGAAACTAACCCAAAGTTGTTGACGACTAACCCAAACTAACAAAATCCATTAAAATTGATTTGAATGTATTCTGAAAAGCTTGAAATGACTAAAATAAGTTGAGAATAAGTGTAGCTAACCGAGAGTTTATTGAACTACTAACCCAAACTAACCAAATCTATCAAAATTGATTATAACGTATCGGATGACTAAAAGAATTTAAGACTAAGTGAAACTAACCCAAAATTTATTGGAAACCTAACTTAAACTACCGTATCGTAACGGGTTCAAATTACTAAAATAAGTTGATACTAACTGAAACTAACCGAAAGTTGATTGGAAGACTAACCCAAACTAACCAAACCTATTCAAATTGATTATAACGTATCGGAACAGATTCAAATAATTAAAATAAAATGATACTAAATGAAACTAACCCAAAGTTGTTGACGAATAACCCAAACTAACCAAATCTACTAAAATTGATTTTAATGTATTCTGAAAAGCTTGAAATGACTGAAATAAATTGAGAATAAGTGTAGCTAACCGAGAGTTGATTGTACTACTAACCCAAACTAACCAAATCTATCAAAATTGATTATAACGTATCGGATGACTAAAAGAATTTAAGACTAAGTGAAACTAACCGAAAGTTTATTGGAAAACTAACTTAAACTAACCAAATCTATTAAAATTGATTATAATGTATCGGAACCGCTTTAAATGACTAAAATAAGTTAAGAATAAGTGAACTAACGGAAAGTTCGTTCGACCACTTGCCCAAACTAACCAAATCTACTAAAACTGATTATAACGTGTTGGAACCGGTTCAAATGACTAAGGTATAAGTTAAAACTAAGTGAAACTAACGGAAACTTGATTCGACAATTAACCAAAACTAACAAAATCTAATAAAATTGATTATAACGTATCGTAACGGGTTCAAATGACTAAAATAAGTTGATACTAATTGAAACTAACCCAAAATAGATTGGAGGACTAATCCAAGCTAACCAAATCTATTAAAATTATTTATAACGTATCGGAACCGCATTAAATATCTAAAATAAGTTGGGAATAAGTGAAACTAAACGAAAGTTGAATCGACAACTAACCCAAACTAACCAACTCTATTAAAGTTGATTATAGCGCATCGGAATCGGTTCAACTGATTGAAATAGTCAAGACTAAGTGAAACAAACCAAAAGCTAAATCGAGGACTAACCTAAACTAACCAAATCTATTAAAATTGATTATAATACATCGGAAACGCGTTAAATGACTCAAATAATTTGAGAATAAGTGAAACTAACCGAAAGTTGGATCGACGACTAACCCAAACTAACCAAATCTATTAATATTGATTATAACATATTAGAACCGCTTTAAATGATTGAAATAAGTTGAGAAAAAGTGAAACTATCTGAAAGTTGAATCGACGACTAGACCAAAGTAACCAAATCTACTAAAATTGATTATAAAGTATATGAACCGGTTCTAATGACTAAAATAAGTTGAAACTAAGTGAAACTAACCAAAAGTTGATTGAACGACTAACCGGATTAGGTTGGTTAGTTCGGGTTAATCGTCGATTCAACTTTCGGTTAGTTTCACTTAGTCTCAACATATTTCTAATATTTGAACCGGTTCTAAGACGTTATAATCAATTTTAATAGATGCTATTAGTTGGGTTAGTCACCAAATCAACTTTGGGTTAGTTTCTCTTAGCCTTAACTTATTTTAGATATTTGAACCGGTTCCGATACGTTATAATGATTTTATTACATTTGGTTAGTTTGGGTTAGTCGTCGATTGAACTTTCGGCTAGTTTCACATAGTCTCAACTTATTTTAATCATTTGAACCGGTTCCGTTACGTTATATTCAATTTTAATAGATTTGGTTAGTTTGGGTTAGTAGTCCAATCAACTTTCGGTTAGCTTCACTTATTCTCAACTTATTTTAGCCATTTGAAGCAGTACCGATACGTTATAATCAATTTTAATAGATTTGGTTAGTTTGGGTTAGTGTTCAATTAACTTTCGGTTAGTTTCACTTATTCTCAACTTATTTTAGCTATTGAGTTTGTCGTCGAATCAACTTTGGGTTAGTTTCACAGTGCCAAAAGATATTTAATATTTACAAAGCATTCCGTTATCGTTATATAATATGTACTTATAAAAAAAATCTGACACCTAGACGATTTTTCCGGTCTCGACCTTCACCTAATTTTATTAACATATCTATTCACTAATCCGACTATAGATTTCTCCTATTTGCCTTTGTATTTTTCATTGCTTCGTATATATTTCCACCGAAGTCCGAATAAAATATTAAAATAGAAATAAAATTAAGGATTTCCACAAATCCGACTCTGTTCTGAACACTCTGCCTACACACGAACGACTGATTAAACTAAAACGCTCTACATGCTGCCAACAATCTGCGGATTTTCGGCGGCTGGCACAAAATATTTGGGGGAGTGGAGCTACTAGTTTACATATACTTTGGTAAAAGTGTTGTCAGAGCAACATAGATACAATACAAACAGACAACAAAATAAGCGTCAACAACTCAAGATTTATTAAACTACATTTTGTATTTATCACTCAATTTGTGACTGCATTTCTAAAAATCACTAATTTAGGAACAAATTGGTTATTATTTAATCGAACTTACTCAATAACTGCTTATCAATACGGAATTTAAATGCAATCGGAGACGCGATCTTAAAAAAATAATTATTGTTGACAGCATATACTTAAAAAGGAATATACTGCTAAACCGTCATTTGGACAATGAGTGGAAAATGAAGTCAACACTAAAAGAGGGGAATATCAATTTTGCATAAGTCTATCTTTGTCATTCAGGAAGTTGTTTGTGCGCACGCTCTGTACGGAACGTTCTTATTGGTCCGTTTGTCGCGCATTAAACTGGCCGAGGCCGACCCCGACCACGGCCACCTATACAAGGCCATGAAGCAGCAAATCTTGCCCTTCTACTACCTACTGCTTCCCTTTAATCTTAAAATAAGACAATATGGTAAAACTGGACACAAGTTTATTAATTATAAAAATAAATATGAGAAATATAGACATGAAATAAAAATCATATACTAAAGTTACGAGTAGTAGATGAACGGAATATCTGAATAACATAATTGCTTTGTATTATGCTTGTTGGCTTATAATTTCCATTTTTGATAATATGTATGTATTAATAATATAAACTATGTGATTAGTTAATAACAAATGTGATTACAGTTAAATGAAATATGTAGCCCAAGATCAAAGCAGTTGCAAAAGGCAGTATTTTACGTATAAGTATTCAAGTAGATTTCTCAGAGTAAAACGAGTCACAAAAAATAAAAGGTATATATAGTGTATGGTTTATTTAGTTAGTTCACCTATTCAGTACGTACTCAAGCACAATCTTTTTAAGTAGCAATAACAGAATACATGATAAAATAAAATGATTAATTAGCTTAAGTCATGTTAAGTAAAACAAATATCACATATAAAAATACAAAAAGCAGTGATTTTTCTATGTTGTATAAATACTGTGAATAAAATGCAAAGCAGTCGTATGAACCAATAAGTATTGCAACAATAAAAGCAAACCGAAGGTTTCGAAGCAGCTCAATTTTACTAGCTGTTCTAGACAGACACTGTTGAATTCTAATCTTCATGCAAGCCATTCTAGTAAAAATACAAGTGCTTATCTAGTTAGTTCGTCACATGAACAAGATATACGGCTTTCGAAAGAAACGGGATGCCGCTTGTGCTTGGAGGGCAAAGAAACAATGGAGCATGTTTTATGCTATCTGGCAATGGAAAAAACTAGACAAACTCTCCACCCCCAGACAGCTATTCGATTACATGAAAGGGATTAAGCCTCTGGCCTAGTGGAATCTACAGATGTGAGCCTTTTTATTGCCAATCAAAAATATTTTGGCTTCATGAAGCACTTTATCTAAAGTACTTAATATACTCAACCCGCACGTACTGATAGTTTTATATCAGACTTGTCCGAACACAATGTTTTTTTAATGAACAAATTTCCCACAAATACTTCAAGTCTTCTGACCTGACAGAAACACAGACATTTGCACACTTGGGTACCCTTCAGCTGGTTCATTTAAATAGAAAAAGGACAAGTTTCCTTTTCCTTTCAACTATCCATCCTCGAGTTCATTAATCTTGATATCAGCTTCATGTAGCGCAGTAAAAGATATTGCTTCATTTCGTTGTAAGTAGTTGCTCTATCCAAACTTTCAGCAATAGCCGAGGCAATAGTCCCTTTCCATTTCTCAACATTCAATCTGATCTTTCTGCGTTTAGTGTGGACATTCTCTTCATCATCTTTACTTAAATATGAAGGACATCTAGGTAGCTTACATGGAATCTCCCACAAGAAACCGTTTCGAAATATAATTATAATATCTACACGTTATAAAATAATTGAAAAAACTGACTGATAAATATTAATGTAAACAAATAAATCGACCATCAATTTGGTTGTCGTATAGGTGGCCGTGCCCCGACCCGTGTTCCGTTTATCGATCCATCTGTGTTTTATTGTGTCGTGTGATTCGTATCGTATCTTGTGCACATTAAATTGTAATTTCAATTTAAAACTGTTTTTAGACATTTTTAGAGTCTTTGTGCTTTGAAAATAAACAGCAAATAAGCATATCCGCTTTAAAAAATAACCTCTGCAAGCGGCAATAATTTAAATCCAATAAACTACCGCCAATCAGGGGGATAACTTTATTGGCTGTTACATATATTTTCAACTAATCACAGAGCGTTTCTAACGATTGCGCAGTATGAACTTACTGAATGACAAAGACCGACTTATGCGAGTTTTAAATAGCTCCGTCTTTTAGTTGTGGCTTCAATTTTTGGTTTGGATTAGCGATATATTAGTTTATATATATATGGTTGACAGTGTCCACTGACAGCTTTATGTTGATATTCACCGACACCGGTCTAAGCAAGGCCACCTACGACCGTGGTCTAAGCCGCCTTGCGAACCCATTTATCTTTAATAATAATTAGATATTATTACTATTAAAAAGAGATGTTTTTGCATATATTTGTCGACATTTGAAGAAAAAACAGCATATTTTATTTGGAGGAAAAGTTACTTTTCATGGCTTGCTCTCTATTACCAGCCTCACTCCGTTCGGCTGTTAAACACGAGCGCGCCATGAAAAGTATCACTTTTCCTCCATATAAAATAATATACTATTATTGAAAAATCTAAAGTCAGCAAGTCCCTTTTCTTTACACACCAACTTTTACCAAAGAAAATGTTACTACGACGTAGTAACATTTTCTTTGATTTTACTAAAAAAAATATTTTTTGAGAATCCAATAATTAAAAAGTGGTCCATATTTTGGGGACACCTTGAAATAAAATTATCTATAAGAACTTACCTTCTATTAAGAAGGAATATTATTAAAGTTTCTAAAATTGAGAAAATGTATCCAATTTAGAAATTAATATTTACTAAATTAATTGCTAACAGATTTAAAAACTCACTTCTTAAAAGTAGTCTCATACTGCTTGATTTCCTTCCTGGAAAATTCGTGAAACTCCGTAAATATATTCACCACCCTGTACTTGATCTTGATTTCTTGTCCATTGTCGAGGGCATCATTCATTTCTTGTCTCCTGACCAACACTGAGCTTAGTTCTGCATCAGCGGGCATTTTTGAAAATTAATTAAAACAGGATTTTTAGGAACCAAAAAAAAATCCGCACCCACTACGAGTTAAGAGAATAAACAAATGAGCATGAAACGTAAAAAAAATAGTAAACAATCGCAGTAAATACTCGGCAAACAAAAGTTAAACTGCGAAAATCACGTGAAGGTAAAATTGACTGAACACGCTCAACCACTACGTCTGAAGGCGCGGAATTTCAAACGTGATTTGATATAAAAACATTGCGGTATTCGTAGTATTTTAAACTGACTCAGGCAACAGCGGACGAAGTGCGCAAGAACTTTCTTTTCTCTGAGGGAGTCTATATGAGCGATAGGAAAAATTACTAATGTACTGACTCACGGTTTAAAATATGCGGGGGGTGATGGACACGAACCACCATTATAGGTAGTGTAAAAGGGATACTTACTTTGTCATGGGCAGGTGTTTTTTCGCATTGTATATACAAGCTAAGTGTTTGTTGACACCAACGCCGTTTAGGGGAGCCGAGGGCAAATCAGACAAGCAACTAAAAACAGAAATGTAATTTCCATTATGCTTAGGGTTAGTCGACTAGTCGTGAAAGCCATGAGCAATATAACTAGTTTTATGTCTCAATACCAGGTCTTGGAATCTCATTCTCATGGTCAAGGCGCGGTTAAGACTGAAAGCTAACATAAACTATTGAAATTTTGGAAAAATACGGGGTTTCCTACCTGTAGAGGAAGTGTGATAGAATGGACTTTTACTCAGGGGGTTTAGTGAACTGATAACATATTCTAAAAGATCAAGGTATTACAGAAAGTGGGAATCAAAATATAATAAATAATATGTATATGAAGAGTACAGTTTAATAAAATAAGTGTAGAGCAACTTTTTATTTACAATAAATAGGCAAAAAAAGGAACATATTATACATGCTTAAGCTTTTTACAGCAATTCGCCAAGACCACTAAAACTAGTTATTTTATCTCAATAATACTAAAGTCTTAATTAAGACTAAATTAAGGCGGGATGAAATTCAGTATATGAAAATTGACTTGACTTCATTCACTTGGCTTTCTGGCGTAGGTTATTTATAGTGTGTTTTCAAAACAACGCAATCGCAAAATATTGAAGTCCACCTAAAGGCACAGAAATGCACAAGACCTCAAAAATCCAAAACCCAAACCATTGTTTATACAATAAACAGTGCCCAAACTTAACGTTAAATAGCTAGAGTTGGTCTTCTATTACCTTGGAAAAGTATATAAAGAATAAAGATGCTAGTTTTAAAAGACTTTTCGCACCATCAGCCTGAAATTAGGGTGATTTAAATGTCTTTTAAAACGTATATTTTATTTTTATTTTATCTATTTTGAAAGTTTTTACTGAAAAAAAAATGTTTTCTTTGGCGCGGCCATCTTGTACTTACTTACTACTAAAAACCTTATAAAGGCGCCGTCACAACTTTTGCTAAGGTGGCCTGGATATAAACAATTTTGTAAATTGCAATCCATCAAACCTTTGAAACAGTTAAAAACCTTTTAAGTTCTTTTCGACACTTCTTTACGTGTCGAAAAGAAACCATTTCTAATGCAAAATAGAACAAATAAATAATAAATTGTATATATTTCTTAATAAGTCCTAATTTAGTTATGGTAATTCGTTAATGTACGTAAGTAGAAATGAAGACTCAAGAACTAATTGAGAATAAATTTGTTTAGGCAAGTACCATAAAACTATTGAAATACTCTTTGGTACTACTATAAACCCAGCGTTTTGTTGACATCGACCACAGCCATTTTTATCCCAAAAGGCAGTCATGAATTAATAATGGCAATATCGCATCAGCTGATGTCGGTGCTCGGTGGTCATCCAAATTTATGTAGGTTAGGTAAGACTTGGTGGTCATACCACAGCTTATACCGTACCGAATCAGTTATTTAACTCTCCACGTGTTTTGAAGCAATAAAATCCAACCAATAGGAGCATTTTCCTCATATTCTCGGCGTCTGCTACGAGCCGAATTATATGAGGGCGACTTCGTTTATTTATGAATAACAGAACCGGTTTGGTGTTCAATGTAGTGTTATCTTTTTCTATTACGACAGTTTGCTGAATCGAAGAGACATAAACCTGGTTGAGTCGGAAACTGAACACACCGCACAGCGTTGGACTCTCGATTTTTTGACAAGAAGCAGCAGGTTACGTTCTTAGATTGGATTGTTTGCGTGTTATTATTTGTGCTCGATTATTTATTTATTAAGTGTGTTAACTTTTTGGATATTTAATCATTAACGTGTTTTCATTGTTAACCATGGCCGTACGTTGTTTTGTCTGCAAAGGGCACAAGAAAGCCAATCCAGCTTCAGGATATTTTAGTTTTCCGAAAGATGAAAGGTTGTAAGTAGATGTTTACATTAAGTATTGAGATTAAAGTAGAGTTCATTCATATCACATTGCATGATAAATTAATATTCCACGTCGATAATTGTTTGGCTCCCTTCTGCAGGAAGTTTAACTTTTTAAACTTGAGACATAAATTGTAGTTTTGTCTAGCCTCTTAACATCCCATAATAAAGGCAACCAATTTAGAACCGTCACACTAATATTACAAAGATGGTATGTAAATTTAATTAGAAATAAGTAGTGAACAATATCACATACCTACAACTCTTTATTCATTGCTTACAACTATATAAATGGCTTCGAGTGACGAAGTATCAATTTATTAAGACCGTTTGACGCGATCACATTTTTGATAAAATTTCTGCCCGTAGTAATCTTTCGAAAACGGCAATCTTACTTTGCGCTCGAAAAACACAGAGAACTTTTTCTACAGCCGCATTTTTTAAAATTAAATGCACATTTTTCTCCATACTTATTCTGAAATTTGCAAATGACTATCAGGTTTGACATTATATTCGGGCTTCGGGCATATTTAGAACAGGAGTGCCAGCAACAAACTGTAACAAACGCATGAGTGTCATTTATTTATCCTCGGTTTCCATGATCATTCATAGCACACTCGACGAAAAAAGTGAGAATTTTCTTTTCCTTGTTCGCGCTAGAGCGCAAAATAAGGATCCACGGCATTCGTCGATTTTGCGATATCATTTAAATTTAGCAATTAGTTATTTTGCGCGCGGCTGTAGAAAAATTGATATTCTATATTCATATCAAAATATTTATATATTTATTTACACTTATAAACACCATATTCATGGTTATAGTACTGATCATTCTCGATCACGTTTACCAGATATCTTTTTTTATCAATTTCACTTACAGTTACATATCATGTTTAATTTAATTTACTAAAAATGTAAACTAAATTAAATCCAGTCCGTCTCTGTTGAGTTCCAGCTGGCCATTAAAACCTAACATTTTTAATGTATGAAGGGCATGCGCGAAAAATGAGGAAAGCATGAAAAAGTCAAATCTGGCTTCATCGACATCAAAGGAGCCGACGTAGAGTTCAATAACTGATTCGGTACGGTATAAGCTGTGGTCATACTTTTTCATTTTATTTTATTTATTATTTTTTTGATAATGTTCAATTTTACCAATGAGAGAAGTTTATAGTTACAGTAAAGGCAATTGAAAGAATAAGACAGTATGTTTTTTTCCTTTATTTTTTTGTAAATATAGGTAGTAAACATAAACATAGTAAATATGGACTATTTTGAAAGGTTTGGACTTCTCTAATTGAAATTTTAAAATGTTTTTGTATAAACTACTTTTAAATACTACAGGTCACCTGTAAATACTATACACACAAAATGTTAAATATTCTTCAACGTTTGCCCCAAAATCGAAGAATAAATGGGCAGTGTGAATAAAAAATAAGTTTTTACTTGAAGTATTAAGTTTTAGCATCAGCATAAACTTTTAGTTTCAGCTGTAAGTACTCTAGCACTTGCTGAAAACAATGTGAATAATTTTTAGATTATACTTATAAGTTTATGCTTTAAAATATCAGTTTAAGGTAGAAGCAGAATATTTTTTTTCCTGCACCATTGGAATTTCGTCGCCTGTGCCGTGCCAGCCGTTCTCACTTTCATTTAATTGGGCAGCGTAAGATGGTAGGCTCGAAGGAATTATTGAAGATGATTAAGATTTTGAAAATGAGTTCTGATAGCGAATGTAGTGAATCTGAAGTTGGTGAACAATTAAAGTGAAGCGTGCAAGCAATTAAAAAAGCGAAAGAAAATGCATTAATAATCATGCAACAATCATACCAGATACAATTTGGTAAAATTATTAAATTAAAACAATTAAAAAAGAAAATTGAAAAGATGAAAAATGAATTAAAGAAAACGACTGATAAGGAAGCAACAGGGAATAAAAAAATGATTCTTAAAGACTGGGAAAAGAAATTGTTGGAGATTATAGATGGTGACGTGTAAAATCCAATATTCAACAAAATACATGGAGCTGTGACTATGGGAATTGCAGGTCAGCAACCTTTACCTGATGATAACAACACAAATGTTCCACCTCTGCCATTAATGCCAGCATGTCGCCTGCACCACCCCCACCAAATAAAAAAACTCGAAGAGAAAGAAACAGAGGAGGCTGCGAAATTAAGTACTGCAGAGCTACAAATATTGGTTCTCCTTGAACAGTTGAAGCTTACACGGATGCAGATAGAACGAGAACAAATTGTGTTAAACAGGTTGCGTGAAACTCTAATGGAAAGGTCCAATTATGTTGTAGATGTAAATACTGGCAATTTATACAGTGACCTGTAGTATGAAGATATATAAATATTTATGGACAATAAATGCATTATAATTAAGTTGTAGTTGGTTAATTACGATTGTTATTTCTTCTCTCCTCTGTAGTCCCCGTTTACGCAAAGTTGCTTCTATTTCGCCAGCAATGTCATTATTTAAATATTTGGATATATTGTGCAGGACAGCACAACTAATAATGACGGCAGGCAAGCCTGTCTAGTTGTATTCTTACTAGGTATATACTGTATTAGAGGAAACCTCTTTAGCTGACCGAAACATCTTTCAATAATAACCCGTTCTCTTGTAAAAAGCATATTAAATGTTATTTCTTCAGGCGTTTGGGGATTTCTATACGGTGTCATTAACCACAGTGTTATTCCGTAACTCGAATCCCCTATTACTAAGAAATTTTGCCGCATAGTATTCATTTGGACATAGATACTAGATCTCTTAAGTATTCGGTTGTCATGTACAGGTCCCGGTCACTGAGCGTCTATTCTTCTTTTGCATTACATGTTTTAGTCAGTAAATGTTTTACCGTTTTGTTGACTGTTGTTTGATGTACCTACACCTTCATCCTTTCCATATCCAATTTGAAAGCCCTAGGATCGCATAAGGAGCGAAGAAATATTTGCATTTTTTGCCTTATGTTTAATGCTCCTCATTTAGGCCCTCTACTATTTTCCAGAAAATGTTTTGGTTCTACTAACCACTCAACATTAACTCTAGAAAATCTGTACAGCTTGTGGTACTCATTATCGGGACACTCACTTCGCTGTGGGTAATATTTTCTTTTTCTAATATTTATAAACTGAGCTATTTTATTGTAGTATACTGTGCATGTTACAAACCAATTTAGTACTGCTACTGTACTACTCGATTAAGTCTCAAAGTATTTTACCAAGCGTCATATTTGTGAGCTTGAAAAATGATTAGTTATTGCTTGAACGTTGCAGTAATTACTATATTTTATTCACACCCGCTTAAGTTTTAACTGAAAAAAAAAGAATATGCTACAAGCAAATAGCTTAAACTCATCAGTTCAAGCTAAAGCTTATATTATTCACCTAAACCATAGTTTTTGCTATAAAGTTGTAAGTAAAAGTTCGTACTAAAATTAAAATTTTATTCACACTGCCCAATGTTGCACTAAATAATATTTAAGCTTTTATAATTTTTATTTGTATTTATATAACAGTTAGGTCGAACTTATATTTTATATAAAAATAATCAGGTCAACTTTAAAAATAAATTCATGGAGAAGAGTCAATAGGTGTATAATTAAAAGTTGTAGGTTTTCCACCGTGTCCTTTGTTTGCAAAAATTTACAGAATTAATGAATTACCATTTATTGCTTTAGAACATGATAAATCATGCCTTCGGCTTGGTTTGCGTGAATTGTGAACTTTCTATATAAAACTAAAGCTTAGTTAACTAAACCCCGATTTAGTTTGTTTGGTACATTTTTAAGTTTTTATATTATATTATATTACGTCAAAAATGCTGATTATTTTTTTAGCTCTAGTTGAAGTTGTTTTAGATATGTCTAGCCTCGCGAATCAAAGTTCAAATAATAAAAAAAGTGTACTATATTTGAGAGGGTTGTATATTCAGCATATCTTCTCTATTTTAAAATATCATAACTCATTACATTTCAAGAGATTTTGGGGAAAAGTACTATTACAATTATAAAAATGTGTGTTAATTTTAACAAGCTTCACTATGATCATAGTTAGTAGGTAGGTACATGAAGCGAAAGGAGAGCAGAACCGTTGCGTTAGAAGTTTTTCGTAGTAATCTTTCCCGCCGTTTTTAGTCGTCTGTAATAATTCACTTCACTTACTGTTTGCCAAATGAAAGAACCTGGACGGAAAGAATGCGGGCAAAAAATGTCCTCGCATATTTAGATGCTGCCACATTTTTTTCCCAATAATCCTAATTTATTTTCTGTCTAGTTTCCTATAGTGAATTTACATATTTATATTTCCTACTTGAATACTTAATTTTGTTATTTTCCTTAATACTAGTGTCTTCTATTATTTACTATTTTATTTACACAGGGAAATACGGAATACGGAGTAAGTATACTATAATATTTATAATGTTTATATTTTATTCGCCTTCAAGCTATTTAAAATACGCGACAATAGGCAACAGTGCGACGTTTA
Source organism: Pissodes strobi (assembly GCA_016904865.1). Lineage (NCBI taxonomy): Eukaryota > Metazoa > Arthropoda > Insecta > Coleoptera > Curculionidae > Pissodes > Pissodes strobi. The sequence continues at coordinate 106,526 of MU184412.1, read as the reverse complement.
CTTGATTTTGAGCGGGGAGGCAGTTTCGTGATTGGTCGCAGGATATATTTAATACACTTTGACCCTAGACCAACACCTAATTTTTTTTTACATATTTTAAAATTTCGTCAGTGAGTTGCTTTAGCCATTGGCGTGGAAATTGCCGATGCCGAACTGTGCGGTTATTTATATTATTTGGTTTGTAGGGTCTGGTGATATATAGGTTTTGTCGATTTTGCAGATTCTCTTTTTTCACTAGAACGGGGGTGTCCTATATAGTAGTTTAAGTCAAAAAAGTCGGAAGATCCGCTACATTTGAACAAATAAATGCCCTCAAAGTTCGAGTTTTGACACAAATTTTTAGCACCACTTCACAAAAGCCCTAGAAATATAGACAAAACACATCTGAAAATCAATTGTCGGGTGAACATATTAACTAGGATACATTTGCGTCGAACGAGAGACCTCCGTTTTGTGCCGGTCCTAATTTAAAGCTACTCATAGCCATAGCCCCATTAAACAAAATTAAATTTTACTTGTAAATATCCATCCTCCTTTTTACTGTCAACTGTCACAATAGCCAAAACAAAGATTTTTAAGAAGGCACACTGTTGCCAGACGTTTACTGTAGTTTCGTTAGCAAAATTCATTAGAAAAATGGTGCGCTATAAGCGCAGCTTATTCACTACCAGCTAGTCATCTTGCGGCGACATCCTTTAATTTGGGAAAGTCAATAACCAAGTTTTGCAAATTTTAGAAGAGGGTCATGACTTAAACGCCTGGGCATCTGAATAATACTTTTGACAGTTGGTTTAATTTAAAATATGCTTTTTCTACTACCGTGCGTAAAGTACTCACTTTACGCACTCTGTAAGATTTGTAAAATAGGCTTTTTTAATGTGCAGTGCGTAAAATAAGTTATTTTACGCACTAGTGCGTAAAGTAAACCTGACATATTTTTTGACATTTAGGGCAATGCGTAAAATAATATATTATTACGCACTAGTGTGTAAAATAATTTATTTTACGCACTAGTGCGAAAAGTAATTTAATAATATTTTTGTTTTTTCATATATTTTTCGGTAGTAGAAAAATTTTTTTATGCAACTTATGCATAAAGTACCCTTTTTTTATTTCAATTAAATTTTTTTATCAATATTCATATTCATAAAAAAAGGTGCACTTTACACACTTGTTGCATAAATAACTATTTTATCGTCTAAATCCGTTTAAAAACTATTTTAAAACGCACAATTGTATAAAAATCCGAAATTTCCGAACCTCTCAGGGCGATAGCCAAGGCTTCGGACGAATTTGTCGTGTATTTTGAAGCGAAAATTCATTTTAAATTCAACTGTGGAGCTGAACCGCTCAGGGCGCAGTGTCCGACACTCCAACTTTCCGATTTCGATAGAGTTGACTAGCTGGTAGTGAATAAGCTGTGCTATAAGTGTCTCTACTCTTTTTTTTATTTAGGTGAATGATTTTTTATGGCAGTAGCACATCCTATATTGCTCGACGAGAGGTGTGTGTGCGAAGATGTTGATTGACACGGTTCTTGAACAGTTAGTTTGGGGAACAGATGTCCTGGGAGCATATTCGCATGTAACAGGCAAGATGTCCATTCGGCAATGCCGATCGTTTCTTCATATGTGACGTGCACGATAGCATTTAGTCAGATGTCGTGACTGTTACATAGAATCAACAAATAAGTCTTCAATTATTTTAACACTTCATGCATGGCCCTCCGCTCGCTTCGCTTGCTACGGGGGCTCAACAAACAGAAACTAACCAAGTGCTAACCAAAACTAACCCAAAATAAAAAAAATAATAAAATAAAAAATTTGGGTTAGTTTTGGTTAGCATCTGGTTAGTTTCTATTTGTTGAACCCCCGTATAGAGAGCGAAGCGAGCGGAGGGCCATGCATGAAGTGTTTAAATAATTGAAGACTTATTTGTTGATTCTATGTAACAGTCACGACATCCGACTAAATGCTATCGTGCCCGTCACATATGCTTGTTAAATCCGAATATGCGTCCTAGGAGTGAGTTCCACAGTGATGCAGTGCGCCAGACAAAGGAGTTCTTGTAAAGCGATGTTCTAGGTGTTTCCAGTTGTACGACGAACCGGTGCGCTCTTGTCGTCTATCGTGACTGTCTGACAGGCGTTGTCAGGGGCGGGATAAGGCGGGCCAAATCCTGGGAACATCTACCGTAAAAGTATCTGTAAAACAGGGATTTCTCGGTCACATGTTTGTGGTGTTTCAGACTATCCAGATTCCGGGTCAACTCCGGGTCACCGACGAGACGCACAACTCTCTTCCGAACGGAATCCAGTAGCTTTAGGGTGTGCTCTGGCGTGGCACCCCAGATGTGTGAGCAATATTCTAAGCACGGTCTTATTTGCGCTTTGTAAAGCAAGAGCAACTGCTGCGGTGTATAAATTTTTTGTTGCGAAGTAGCGTACCAAACTTCTGGGAGGCTGATTTTGCGACGTTAGCAACGTGGTCATGCCAGAACATATTGCTGTTGACCGAGAGCTCCAGTAGTACGATTGAATGAAGATGAAGGGATGGTCGATCCTGCCATAATGATATCATTGCCCGCCGTATGGTAAACGTGGCTGCTTGGATGATTGTTCAATGTGCATTTGCATTCATTCATCGGAATAAAAGAGACACTCATTCGATTCCACTATTCCTTTGTATGTATATATTCGTCAAATATTACACTTCACGCATAACCCTCCGTTCGCTCCGGAGGCGTAACCAAACAAACCTAACCCAAACTAACCCAAGACATTCCCAAATGAGGAAAAACAAACTAAAAATATTTGCATTTTCAACTGACGAATTTCAATTTTTTTTCGGCATGCCTTGGGTTAGTTTGGGTTAGTTTTGTTTGGTTGCGCCCCCGAAGCGAGCGGAGGGTTATGCGTGAAGTGGAATATTAAATATACTTAAATAGTAAACAACACTGTCATTCCCCATAAGAAAATGTGCAACTTTTGGAAACACTGTGCCAAGCCCCCGGTGTCGGTTACTAAAATTTCATTATTTTCACGTTACACCTAGGAAACTCGTAGTAGAAGTTTGCCCTTCTAGGGCAATTGAGGCTCAAAACGCGGATATTTTTTCGGCTAAAATGTGGCGAATCCTCCGATTTTTTTGGCTTAAGCTACTCTATAGGAAGGACACCTCTTTTCCAGCGAAAAAAAAAGAAAATTTGCAAAATCGACACAACCTATATATCATCAGACCCTTAATTTGATGATATCTTTAAAGATTTTTAACCTTTCTTAAACTTTTCTTGCATTTGGTGATTATTATACGCGGTTAACTAATTTTTATATATTTCGGATAACTCTCTTAACTGAACTGTCTAAATTAAAATTTTTATTACAAAACAATTCCGAACGTTCTATAAAGAGCGTTTTGGAACATACTTGCTTTAATATTGCCTAACTTTTAATACAAAAATTGAATGCGGCGTCATCATTGACGTAAATACAAAACCTTCGGGAAGCGAACTCTACTTATTACTACAACATATGTATGTATTACATACAACAAATAATATCATAGAATACTATCCTTATTATAAAAATGAGATATTATTATATGACATATTTTGTACTATAAGACTGTAATATAAAAAAAACTGTAATTAATTTTAACGTCTTAAACTAATCAATATTATCAATAATAATATGGTAAGAATAACCTCGTGCGCCTATGGGAAGGCAAGATTTTTTACGTGCCAGTCCTCTACCCCCTTCAGTCGTTGTTAAGGTTCACTCGCTTGGCGCACTATATCAAAGAAATGTCGTTTTGCTTGCTATTTGCGTATCCATATTGCTCAATTTACAAGCCAATTTAAAGCAAACATTCGATTCTACTTATTTTTACTATTGCTTATAATTGTTTATTCGATTTACTCTGACGTTATAGTTTTGATTACTCAACGAAACAGGTTTATGGCTTTGCCACTTATTTTATTTAAACAATCGACTAATACACTGTAATGAATGGATGACTAATTCTTTCCTATTAATATATGATGCATATGGGGAATAAAAAAGGGTAAGGGCTTATTTCCTTTCTGCGGGGGAATTATTATTTAGTCACTAATGGGTCGTTATACTTCCCTATACTATACTTTACTATGACAATTATTATGAATCGCTGCTTATTTAGCATGTGGAGGAGGTTCAATTGAAAACGAGCCGCCTTTATTTATTTACTTATTAAGAATTGCTTTAAGATACTTGATATTTGACCTAAAACTAACACGAACTTAACAATGTATACATATTTACAAATAAATACCTATATACTACCGACTAAGGTGTGGTATCTAACAGGCGTCCACCTAAACCAAAGATAACTAAATAAATGACATCGTATTTTAATACGAAATGATTATTCTAACACTGCAATTTTTAATGTTTTTCGGCTCTATGCAGTCTTGGGGGGGGGGGCCTTAGGATCCTAGGATCGAGAGCATCATCTCATGTATCATTTTGTGGATTTTCCTGAATGACATCTCCTCTATGTTCCTGGTGATTTCCTGCGTCCTCATCGTGCACCTGAAGAATTTAGTAGCTCTAGCGGTCTTGTCCCGGCTTCTCTGTAAAGTTGTCTCGTTGCCCTCGTCTCGAAATCCTCCCATCCGTAGTTCATGATTGTGTTCGCTGCCTGATGGCATAACGTATGTGTTGTACAGTCTGTACTGATCTTGGTTTCTTTGTCCAGTCTTGACTGCGTCGTGGTGTATGGAAATACTGCAATTGCTGCTATTCCTGCTCTTCTCCTCTGTATGTGGTCCTTAAATGTCAGTTTCGCGGAACTCCTAGGTACTTGACGGTGTCCGTGTTCTCGATCCGTGTCCTGTTGATTGTGATGTGTGTGCTTTCTCTCCTGTGCTTCTGGTTGCAGTTGATAAGTTGCGTTTTAGTCTCGTTTATCTTCAGCTTCCATTTCTTTAAATATTCCGCTATCTGCCTGACATGTTGTTCTATTCGCTGTGTAGCCGCCATCCCCACCTGCTAAGTTGATGTTGTGTAGACTGCTACGTCGTCCGCTAATAGTGCTATTTGGTTGTTCTGCTTCCTTGGCACGAATGACACGTCGTTGATATCGATGTCGACCAGCGTCGCCGATATCAGACTTCCTTGGGGGAACGAGCAGCCTATATATGTGTTAACATATCATATCGAGGGTCAACGGCATTACCAATTACCAACCATGATTAGCCTGTCATTTTCTTATAAAGAAAGATATCGAATTCAAATGTGGGAAGGAAGCATCTGACTGTCGCTCCAGGTTTATTCAGAATCTGGAAGGATTGACAATTTTGCAATTTTAAAAGAAATAGCTTTCATTCGAGTTTTCAAAATTTGAATTCCACGGAAAATTCTAAATATAAAACGCCTAATATAACTTCCAACTCCCTAAATCCACATTTGACATCTATGGAGAAAATGATGATTAAAAAGGACATATCCTTCCAATTATGAAACAATCGCGAAAGTGAGACATAAAAATCATTAGAAGCCAAATCACACTCTGTATTTCACTTAACTGACAAATTCACATGTCATATGTTTTCAAATATCAAAACTAAAACACCACACACTATACTTCACTCGCTCCAAGAGCAAATCGAACAAAAACTACCAAAAACTCCCAAGGCAACAGGACCGTTGATCTCATACAACGACCCATTCGACAAATAAACGTAGTATTTGTGCTTAAATCTTAAATTCCTTGATTACTCCATGCTTGGTTTGAATTGTGGATTGTGGGCGAACCTCTCTACATTCGATCACCTCGCCATATCACATATTTTGTATCGTTCGCCTCGCCGTATCTCATATTTTATAACGTTCGCGTCACACATAACATAACGTTTGCATTGCGGTATCACACATTTTAGGAAAAACTCTTTAATACAACGATATTCGCATTGACCCCATACCGCATACCGTGAAATTGAATAAATTGCTAAGTGATATTCATTATATCTTAATCTCAAGTTAGTTAAGTTAGGAAAACTGTTTATCACACTTATCACAGTTGAATACATGCCAATAAAGATCACTTGTTGTTATGACTATTATAAAGTGTAAAGTTTAATCAAAATTGTATAACCAAGTGCAATGTGGAGGGAGGGGCCCTAATGGATATTTTGCACAGGAGCTCTATGCCCTCTTGTTACGCTACTGATGTCTTCCAATATTTTCACATGATGTTTAGGTTAAAATATGTGGATTTATATATTTATTTGCCTGAAATCTCATTGAAAACGGTTTGAATCTGGAAAATGAGTCAGGATCGGAAAATGTGGAAATTTGTTGGCGATTAGAGTCAGTTTCTGGTGGTTTTTATGACAGATTTCGAGGTAGGTAAACGTTTTATTTGTAGCATATCGACGCGTATAGTTTTTGTGGTAAGCAGATACATTTGCCTGAAATCTCATTTAAAACGCTTTGAAGATGGGAAAATGGATCAGGTTAGGAAAATTTTAATATATTTTAAGCGATAAGCAACGGTTTGTGGCGATTTTATGGGAGATTTCGAGGTAAAATTTTACTTTGAACATTGAAGTTGTGGCAATTATTTCAAAATATAGGGCACAAAAAATACTTATACTTCATAATATTCATCTCGCATTGTTGAAGTTTTCACTTTTGTCCTATGGTCTTAAGCGCAAACCATTTTTCTATATATTTTTACAACTAATAATGCAAAATATGCGACTTTTCATGTTTTAACAATGATATTACATACATAAGATGCGATCGTTAAAGTTCCAGCCTTTGCCACTGGCGCGCACGATCGTTCATTGCCGCGTCACACAGCAGCTGCACGTAGCCGTATCCAGTAAGTATAGTCTGACATTAAATTGGCTTTAATATTCCATTTGTGTGGTCTGGTTAACCTTGTTTCTAATCATCTTGTTGATAATCTTAGCTTTGCTCAAGATTTGCATTAAAATAGCTTGATGATCTTTAATTTTATAAACTATGTACTTGGTATGAGTGTAGTGGACTCTAATTCCAGTGCATTCTATATCTTTTCTTTGGAGCAACTAGTTTTTTGTGATTCGCTTCTTCTTGGCTATCTCAAATTCTATACACACATTTCTTCATATTTTTTGTTTATTCTGTCCTTTGTTCAAAGTTAATAGTGTTTTGGATATTTGAATAAACAGATAATTCTAATATACTGCAACTGAAAAAGTACTATTTATTTTTGGTAAATAGTACCTGAACCAACATTTCAGTTCGCAGATCACTAAAAGATTACTTGCATATGATGAAAAGAGGGTCATGCAAGTATTAAAATAAAATCATTGCTAGATGATGATTGAATTTCCTCACGATCTCAACTATCAAACTAAATATCAGCAACGTCGGGATTTTATGAATCATATAGATATAAAAATTTACTGAACCGCACAATCAGTGTAAACAAACCACAGAAAAAAAATTAAACCAACCTTTTTCGCCAATTATTGTGACTATCAACTATACATATTTCGGACATGCGCACTGCAAAATAGTTCGGCCAATAATTTGACCTCGATTGTGCAAAGGAACAAATGTCAATATAACGTTATATTTGTGGTGAACTGGGCAAACGCGCATGCGCGAAACCCACATCCCACATCTAAGAAGCAGCAGCAGGGATAACCTCTAACGAGTATATGGTAACACCACCGATCTCCATATAAGATCGGTGGGTAACACCCGTATTAGATTTTTCTTAGGTAGTCATTTGTTTTATGTAAAAACGGTATAATTCATGATCACCACGACATTCCCCATCGCCATTTTCTCGACAAATATCAAAAATAAAAGATGGTATTACATTACAAATCCGACGTTCGATCCTCGGATCTTCGTCATGAACCTTATTTTTTCAAATATGACCCTGTACTTTTCTTTCTCACTTCAAAACTGATGATGTATCACACTTGTTGAAAGTACCTCACTGAAAACTGATAAATGTAATGGTTTTTAATATTTTAAATATAATTTGTTTAAATTACAATAATTACATAATAATTAATTTGTCTACGCAGTTAATTTAACGCTCTAAATATTTGGCGAAATTGCCGATTTCTTGGCTGCATAAGCCTAGAACAGAAATATCATGCGACTGCGTAGCAGAAAACTATTTTTCAATTTTTGGAAAGAGTGACAATTCATGGGCGTAGATAGGATTTTTTCTCAGGGGGGGCGAATCGTAGACAAGGCCGCAGTGGTACCCGTAGGCGGAGGCTAAACCGCCGAAGGCGGAAAATCTTGGGAGTCCCACGCCCAATTACCCAAAAGTCGTTAATATCGTTAAAAAAAATAAGGATTCGGTACCCTCTTGAATGGCATGGCATGAATGGTGTGTTGTAAAATGAGTCGGTTAACATATCCCAAAAACTAATGTATGAAGATGCAGGTAGAAGGTTGGAGTTAAGTTGTGGTTAATATAAGGGTTGTAAGAAATCAAGTACCTACTGTTTAGTATTAATATTTGATATTGGGCAGTGATCCATGAAGATAAAATTATTGGCCCAAAGAAATTGAAAGATATCTATATTTTTTAAATACGAGAGTTCACGATGTTTTTTAGCCAGGCGTCTCATTTTTTGGTTTCACCAGAATAAACAACGACGTCTAAAGGCCCCCACAGACGTCGTTCTTTTTCGGCAGGATTACTCGACGTGCAAAACTGTTCGGACAACCCGGTCGGTGTGTGGCAGAAAACCGTCGTGATTGCCGGCGTTCCAAATAATCTGTTTTGACTTGATTTTTCCCGACGGTTTTGAACGCCATCGTGCAAGTCGGCCCGTGTGTGGTGGGCTGACCAGTATTCACGACGAGATTTTTGACAATTTGTCAGTGTTGTAGGTATTTAATGTATATAAAATGGCTGACAATACTAAAGGAAAACGTGATTAAATAGCGAACAGAGTGTGGGCGCCACAACGTTCGTGATTGCCCGAACAGTTTTGCACGTCGGGTAATACTGCCGAAAAAGAACGACGTCTGTGGGGGCCTTTACCAATCGTTGAGAATAAAGCCCCGCCGAATAACACCAGAGCTGTTAGAGATGTTTTAAATGAATGCATTCAAGACAACAGGAATAAGTTCGAGCATCACTATCTAAACAACTACGTCGGATGCCATCTGCGAGGAAAGTAACGAGAGCTATATACAATAGTTTTCAAGAGTTTTTATTCAAACCTGTTAAACGGGACCATATACTTATGAAGCAATCAGGAAAACGAATTTGTGTTGGAGCAAAAGTGATTACACAAAAAGATATAACTATATTAAAAAAATAATAAAAATCTAATTATGCAGTAAATAAGGAGAGTACTTAATTTAATGTGAGTTTCGTTTAGATGAGGACGATACAATGTTTTGTTTTGCTGTCAGATATTATATTTAAATTGGAACAACATAAACTTGTCCCGCACGGCAGTTTCCAAAAGTATGTGTTTGCCAGTGTAGCTGAAGTATCCGAGTGATAAAATCTTTATATCAAGCATTATAAATTCATTTTAGAATTTGGTTTGTCTTTGCCGAGTTTCTTTTCATTTTTTTAAGTTAAGTAGAATATGTAAAATTTCATTTGTTCATTTAAATTAAATACACACCCCGTCAAAAGTCTTGGACCCCTAACTACTTTTCTCATAAGAGGCAATACAAACATGTCCGCCTGAAAACATGCATATCTACTTTAATAAATAAACAAACAAAGTCATTCAAAAAAGGAAATGCTAAAAAAAGATGAAGCTACAAATGTATTACAAAATGAATAGACTGGTAACCAGTGGGCTATATGTAGAGTGTTGAGGGTTTTTAAATAAACATAGATTTTTGACTTACCTGGTATGAAACAGAAACTCAAGTTTGACTAAGGCCTTAGAGGTGGATAACATTGCCAACGAGTTGTCTATAGTGTAATGTCAAAAATTTAGGCCAAAATTGAAGATTCTTTTATACCGAGTGAATTCAAAATTTGTTTTTTTTTTCTGAAAACTCAACACTCTCTATCACTGGTCACGACAGTACATTCAGTACATTCATTTTGTAATGCATTTGTATTTGTAGCCTCATCTATTTTTAGCATTTTCTTTTTTGAATGACTTTCTTTGCTTATTTATTAAAGTAGATATAGAGCACGTTTTCAGGCGGACATGTTTGTATTGCCCATAGACGTATATGGTATTGCCTCTTATGAGAAAAGTAGTTAGAGGTCCAAGACTTTTGGCGGGGTGTGTGGTGTGTACATAATGTTAAAATTAGACATTAGTATGTACCTGTTGAATTAATTCTAAGCAATTAATTAAAATTAATTATATTTCAAATAAATGTATTTAAATTATTAAAAAACATAAAGTTTATCAGTTTTGAGTGAGCGGTTTTTATTTCTCGACAAGTGTAACAAATCATTAGTTTTGAAGCTATTAAAAACTGTAAAAAATACAGGTACGTATTTGAAAAATTAAGTTCATGACAGAGGCCCGAAGACGAAACGTGGGATTTATAATGTGATATCGTCGTCGTCTAGAGGACAAAAGTAGCAACGAGAAAGTGCAATTTACTTTACTGTACCCTTTCAAATGAAGTCAGGAAAAAATTAAAATAAAAGTCAACAATTTTGGTTTTAATTTAGAACCAAATTACGCAACTTTGTCCCAATTTAAGCTACGCTGCATATAATTATTTGCACCAGTTGGGCAATTTTTTGTCAAATATGTTTTAATTTTTATAATATTATAATTATTTGCAATCCAAGCACTAATTTTTGTCCTCCACCTGAGTCGATCAGTCCTCGAAACATTGACCATTTTTTGCCAATAGTAGTTGTGAAACAATTATTGCAAAAAAAAAACAGAATTATTTGCTTATTATCGGAATATGGGGATCTCAAAAACCGTAAGAGATACAGTGTCAGTCAAATTAGGGCGAAATTGCGCATTTAGGTGCCTAACAATAGGCCGTTTAGAAAGTTTTAAAATTCCGAGTGTTTCCGGAGATATCAGGAAAAATCAAAATTTTGAAAAATCGTTTTATTTTTTTTCGGGACTTATTTAAGAACGGATTTTAAATTGAATTGCACTTTTGCATTGCCACTTTTCCCGCTCTATCAAATAGTGGTATTCACTTTGGAATCCGACGTCTCGTCTTTAAAGCGTCATCATCAACTTTCTTTCTTTAAATACGTGTTTAATTTTTCTATTCTTTTTCTAATATTAATTTAAATTTTTTGTTTCAAATTACTTGTTTTGCTTTGTCGTAATTTTAAATAGTACTTTTGAAATTTTTATACTCTATAAAAATATTTTATTCTGTTTTTTGTGTTAAATGGAAAATTGGAGCCTTTTTTAATAAAAATAAAAAATAGCAAAATTAAACAGGTTCGTTTGTTTTCACCTGAAAAACGATCAAAAATGTTTGTATTTAAAAAATGAAAGTTGATGATGATCCCTTGAAGAGGAAACGTCGGATTCCCATCTGGATACCACCACTGGATAGAGCGGAAAATGTGGCAAAGCAGAAGTGCAATTAAATTTGAAGTCCATTTTTAAATAATCTCAGGAAAAAATAAAACGAATTTTCAATATTTCGGTTTTTTTCGGACATCTCCGGAAATACTCGAAATGTTAAAACCTTCTAAACGGCATATTGTTAGGCACCTAAATGCACAATTTTGCCCTAATTTGACTGACAGTGCATCTCTTACGAATTCGAGCCACCCTGTACAGGGTGCTCCAACGAGAACTGAACAGTGGCTTATTTGTTACCTTCCCGGTATTTTTAAAACAAATCAAAATAGTCATTCGATGTATTTTCTGCTAAATTCAAAAATTGAACAAAAAAATACATTTGAACTACACAAAAGAATGACGCCTTGGATGAACTGTTTTTTAAATGGAACATCCTGTATATTACTACATTTTTGGACTCTTTAGAGAAATCTAAACATATCTCCTGTGTAATATCTTATACCTATATTTAGCTACTTACGAAATATTGACAGTTTAAAGTAGGGCATTTTGACAAACTCTAAAATCTGAACTGCACGAGATCAAAGAAAACGGCTTGCATATATTCCTATCTCAGGTTTTCATAAGCTAATAGATTGACAGTAACTTTGAATTTAACCGGAGGCTTAAAAATTCCGGTTAATTTTATCCGCCGATAAATTCGAACTTACTATCATTCTATAGCTCATGAAAACGTAAGATAGGAATGTGCAAACCGTTTTCTTTGATCTCGTGCGGTTTAGATGTTAGAGCCTGTCAAAGTGTCAAAATGCCCGACTTTCAACTGTTAATAGTGTAAATATTTCGTAAACAGCTAAAGGTAGGTATAGGACATTATACACGAAATATGTTTAGATTTCTTTAGAGAGACCAAAAATTTAGTAATATACAGGGTATTCCATTTAAAAAACAGTTTATCCATGACTAAGTCTTTTGTTTATTGGTTAAAATATTTTTTGGTTCAATCTTTGAATTTAGCAGAAAAAAAACATCGAATGGCTATTTTGGTTTGTTTTAAAAATACAGGGAACGTCAAAAGTAAGCCCCTGTTCAGTTCTCGTTGGAACACCCTGTACATACTTACGTCTTCAACTTTGGTAAATAATAACCAAAACCTAAATATCTACCGCAGCGTCGGGAAAAATATTATAATAATTATAAAAACAATCAACAAAGGGAATGTCATTTTCGAAGTGTTGAACTATTCGGAAACATTTTTTGAATCTTCAGGGTAAGCCGACTGGCTTGCGTTGTATAAACAACAGGGTCAAATCAGGAAATCTGACAGGCTTTTCTATCACACTCTTTCTAGTCTTTTTTACTCATGTGAGAAGACGAAAACTTTCATTTAATTAAGTTCTTGTTGGCATACGTAATTCGTAAAATGAGGTAGGCCGTCATCTGATTGAAATACCTAACAGATTTTTTCTATTAACTTCATCCGACTAATTTCATGGAGCTGGTTATTAATATAAAGTGTAAGGTATAGCTTATTTAAAAGTAGGATAATTTTCAAAAGATAGATTTAGTATAAAAAATACTAAACTTATTTATTCATTGTTTTTAATCAGCGATAGAGATTATTTAGTGTGCATGAATATAACAACATTCCAACCATTTGCCAGCAAAATCGATGACCCATGCGGGGTATTTCGCCCAAAATCATTATTTTTCTCATAAAGCTATTTCGCCCAAAATCATAATTTTTCTCATAAAGCCTAATAGGCACACCTGTATTATAGGTACCAAAATTTCATGTTAAGTTATAATCTATACTTCATCTGTAATGATATTCTCGTCATACAAAGAATGTGTTCTAGTAAATAGTAAAATATCAATCAAATTGCAGTAACATAATTCGGAATTACTTAATTTCAGGTTGGTGAAACGAATACGTTAACGATTACGGTTACATCACTGAATACTAATTATTCCAAAAGAAAGTGAAATTTAACGGGAAATCTGTCGCTTCTCGATGGCACCTATCACCTGATCAATATTCTATTGCATCAACGAAAATGCGGAAGTTCCTTTGTGTAATTCGATGCTTTCAGCTGTTGATGTTTTGATCGCTTTTTTAAATTCCAGATTTTTTCGTTCCTGTTGATTGCGCCCTTTCGATTTTAATATGTCTTATTAACTCTTTTTTAATAATTTTAGCTAGCAGTCACAATCCCCAATAGGGATCGGATATCAATAGAGGAGAAATCAAAGAAATTTAAATCCGGCTATTCGGAGGCCACTGAGCGCCTGAGCGAGTATAGAGTACCAATTTTCTGCGTACTGATATCACGTCTTCCTCAGATACCTATAAATCTAATTTAAAATTCAGTTCAGTATGTATCCCATTATACCATCCTCAGAAAGAAATTTGGTTTGTTTGGATTCGGTCGTCAAATCTGTAATACCGACACAATCGTAATTAGCCCCATATCTATACATTCAAAATTTTTTCGACTTTATCATGCATATATCCTACTTTTACTGTGTAAAATTATTAACGACACGACCCAGTAACTGGACTGTTACAACAACATCACATGTGTAAAGTTAATTAGCGAACAAATCTTGGTTCTGAACGCAAAAGCGTTTCATATAATATGTAGTGATTCGAATTAAAATAATTAAAATTAATACATTCATTGCACCATCAACAAACATGGCTGATGGTAAGACCTACAGTTACAGCAAGGAAAGCAGGAATGTATTTATTATTACAGACAGATGGGCGATTTATCTCTCTGTAATAATAAATACATTCCTGTTAAGTTGGACAACATGATTCCCTAATAAACCCGTCCCCCTTCTCCATTAGATAAAGCTATCTAATGAGCCAATTTAACCAAAGTAAAAGCATCCATTCTTCAGGATTCGCAATCCCGCCATCAAAATTAAAAAGCCATATTATGAAAAAATTAGTAAACTCAGGGCCGTTCCTGGCGTGCAGGACGTGCATGCACGCAGACACAAAACTTTAGGGGCGCAAAATCGACGGTCATTCAGTATTCTTTAATGCAAATTTAAAAATAAAATCTCTTATTTTATCATTTTAATATGTCTAAAAATTTTACCAAGCGTTTACTTTAATAGCACAAATGTGTTCTCTCCGTAGTTTCCTTGTTGAACACTATTTTCATATGAAAGTAAGGATGAATCTGGTAGCAGACCCAAAGCAAAAAATTTTAAATCGATTTTTATTTTCTAAGGCGCTTTGAGGGCATTAACAAATTTCAAGATTTATTTGGGTTTTTATGTAATTTTGAAAATTTAGAATCTGTCTCATCCTGTGTAAATTTAGATACCGCATTGCAAGTTGAGATTAATGGAGTAATATCTAAATACATTGACGGTTTAGATTTAAATAATGAAATTTCAACATTTAAAATTCTTAATCCTAAAAATACTACTGATTAATCCTTTCACATAGACATTTTAAACTATCTAACTAAAAAAATCTACAGTCTCTTTTTTCACATTTATTTATAGCCTTAAGTCTTACATTACCCATTTCAGTAGCTTTAGGTGAAAGAAGTTTTTCTAAGTTAAAACTAATAAATAATTATTTAAGGACATCTATTAGTCAAGAAATCAGATCTGGCCATTATTTTGATTGAAAATAATATTTCTGAGGCTCTTGATCATAATCAGATGATCAACGAGCTTGCATCCGTGAAAGCCAGACGTGTTTTGTTTTAGGTATATCGTTCCTTTTTTGTTTTGTTTATTACAAAAATAGTATTTGTTCATTTTTGAAACGTTTATTTTTTTTTAATCACTAAAATATATTTCTGTTGCCTACGATAAGTACTAGGTATAATATTGTTTTGTGGTTTTGTTATTGTTTATTTTATTTACGTAAATTTTATTCTCTTTTAATTTTCTAGTCAATGTTCTGCTTTTATTTCCTATTATTTATTATATTTCGTAAATAATCAAGTAATCGTAATGATATATTGCTTATAAATACTGTTTATATTTTTTTTTTGTTTCTTTAGGGCATATTTTTCTTTTGATGTACTTACCAAATATTTTTTGTGATTTTGTTTGTTGTGGTAATTTAATAAATATCTTTTCTAATTATTTTTTATCAGTTATCTTACATTTCAAATCATTGCCAGTTTTACGCGAAATATATTTAAAAAAATAGGTCAATTTTTTTTAACTAGGGGCACACCAAAGAAACCTGCACGTAGGCTCCAGACAACTCAGGAACGGGACTGAGTGAACTATCCAACGATATTTGGTTGCAAGTAAGATAGGCTGAAATAACTGACCAACATAATAAACTAAAATGTCAAATTCGCAGCCCCGACTATAGACATCAGCGTTTTGCCAGACTTTCATGGCTGGACTTCTTGAACTAAAGCCTAAATTTTATAATTTTTTTAACTTAAAAATTTAAAAGTGGTAAAAGGAGCCGAATATCGCGTAATACATAAATAATAATAAAAAAGCAAAAATCGCAAAATCGCAAAATTCTTGTCTGGGGGAACACCTCCACAAAATCCGTTACTTGGGAATGTATAAAAAAAAATGAGCGAGTCTGTTAATACTCCTAGTACTCGAGACACTGATGCGTAAACATATGTCGTATATCGACATCATGGACATGAAAATCTAATACCGCCCTAGCCGCTAGCTTTTTAGAAGCACGGCGAAGCGCCACTTAAGTCGTTGCAATTGCGGCCGTCCTGGTCCTGGATTAGCTTGCTCCTCAATGCGCATGGGTTATGATGCCACATCGGATTACACACTTCCGTCCCAACATTTCCTTCCCATTTGCCGAGATTTACCCTCATACCGCCGCGTAAGATGTTTACACATCAAAGGGAAGCTCTTTAAAGGCAGAATTAGTGAAATCAGTGAGAAGATTAACTCGGCGAAAAAATAACTGCCTTTTTGTCAGATAGATGATCTCTTGCGGGGCTCTCCCCGAGGCCGCCACGAGGCTACGCTTCCACGAGCAAATAAAAAATTCCTTCTAATTAGGAATCACCCTTCCCTAGGTGACTTACCCTTCATAGTCAGCTTTGCATTGGGCTATATTC
>MU184412.1:74125-89930 GCA_016904865.1 Pissodes strobi | reverse complement strand
CCATTGGAGAAACAGCCGTAAGGGATGCCCTCAAGGATCCTATCAGATACTCAAGCAGCTCTCTGGTGGTTGACGATCTACTGGCAAGACTGACTGAAGCAGGATTTGAAGTCCAAGGTTACGCAGATGATCTAGTTTTAATAATAAGAGGCAAGCATGACCACGTTCTCTCAGAACGTATGCAAAGTGCACGCAACTTTGTCAGTACATGGTGTACACAGGAAAGACTAAATGTCAACCGAAGCAAAACCGTAGTCATCCCATCCACAAAAAGAAAGAAGCTGAAACTTAAGCAGCCACTTTGGGAGGGACAACAGTAGGGCTTTCAAAAGAGGTTAAGTATCTTGGCACCGTCCTTGACCAGAAACTAACCTGGAACCACCGATCTCGATAATGGAGGTCGGTGCCTGGAACCCACAGGAAAGAACTATCAAAAAAGCAACGGCAGCGCTTCGGGCCTGTTGACGACTCTTTGGTAAAACATGGGAGCTAAAACCCTTCATCATTTGGTGGCCTTATAACACTGTTGTTAAGCCTATTATAACCTAAGCCTCCTTGGTGTGGTGAGCAACAACAGAGGAAATAACAACACAGCGATAGCTAATAAAAGTACAAAGGCTCGCCTTCTGGGTATAACAGGGGCTATGAAAACGTGCCCCACGGCAGCTCTGGTAACCCTACTTGACCTCCCTCCGCTGCACATATGCATAGAAAATGGGGCCTAAACCAGTGCGTATATACCTTAAAATTCTGGAGGATATCCAGATAGAGGCGATGACCAAACCAACCGATACAATGGAAACAAAACTCCATTTTGATCGCTCCTTTGAAGTGGTAATTCAAAACCGCAACACTACAGGGGAAAGACTAAAACAAATAAAGATCCCCACTTGTCTGGTACACAGATGGATCAAAGATGAAAAAAGGAGTGGGATCCGGAGTTTTCGGACCTAGGTGTCAAATCTCTGCACCTTTAGGATACACTCCCACAATCTTTCAAGCAGAACCTGCTTTTGGCAGAATATGCCAAAAAAGGCCTAAGAGGTGCAAAGATCTATATCCTATCAGACACTCAAGCAGCCTTAAAAGCGCTAACATCTAGCAGAATCAACTCCCGGCTAGTGTGAGATTATCGGATGGCTGCAGATCAACTGGCAAACAGAAACAGACTCACCTAAATGTGGGTACCAAGGCACGAGAGTGTGGAAGGCAACAAAGCCGCTGACCAGCTCGCACGGAATGGTGCACAGACTCCCTTTTGCGGGCCTGAACTATTCTGTGGCATCACTAGAGGGCACGTAATGAATTACCTCAGAAATGGGGAAATAGACACATTGGGCCAATGCCCCTCTGAAGAGACAGGCCAAGAGACTCATATCTCACTCGCCAAATTACACAAAAAAGCTTCTCAAGCTACAAAAACAAATGAGATAAAACTGATCGTGGACCTAATCAGGGCCGCCTTTACCCGAGGGTGCAAGGGGTGCGTGGCACCCGCGCGCAAAGTCTTAGGGAGCGCAGAGCGCCCTATTTATACGCCATATATCATAAGTATAATTAAATCAGTTTTGAAAATTACTTAGCAAACATCTTTGATAAAAATATACGCGCCAATATTTATAAAATAAGCATCAAAGAATTTTCAGCATAAAATTCAATTAAATAATTCCAAGAATTAAATAAACACAGGCCGCAAATTTAAAAAGAATTGTCGGCTATAAAACGGCGGCCTTTAAAATTCGTGTGGCGCAAGTTGGTTTTTGCACCCCGGCGCTTAATATAGACAAGACGGCCCTGGACCTAATCACTGTACATGGCCCCTGGAGGTACCACCTCAAGAAAATGGGGAAAACCACTGACGAACAATGCATATTCTGCCAAACTATGGCTGAAACCAGAATGTCAGGCACTGACTAGCCAAAGATTGACTCATCTCGAAAATGCCCTTGTGGCACCGGTGGATCTACAAAAGCTCAACCCTCGATATATTCTGAGTTTCTCGAAGGAGATAGGAATTTTCGTGTAAAATATAGGGGTATACACAAAAGATCAATAATTGTGGTCGACGTGTTGAAGGGCTAATCTTGCCCAGCGACCCCTCTACCTACCATACCATATCCCTCACAACCACTAGCACGCCACGACTTTCCGGAATTTTCTTAGGGAGATTCTTGAGCCATTGGAACAGCTCCCACATGGGCAACGAATATATTATAATATAAAATGATTTGTATCCTTCAAATACGCGATGGTTTCCATCGAATGCAAATCGATAAGCACACATCCCTATTACACCTTCCCTTCCCACAAAAGAACTGCTCCAATGACTCATGATACAAAGAATACATGTATCATGCCAAGAGAACAGGGGTCCTAAGGGCTAGAACAAGTTTTCAAACCAAACATCTTTGTTTTGAACGTGTTCACTTTTCCTTGTATATAAAAAAATTGAGCGACTCTGCTAGTACTCGAGACACTGATATATAAACATATCCTATATCAACATAAAAATCTAATGTCACTTTAGGCCACATGACGCCTGAATAATAGGCAACCAAATATTTAGAAACGGTAGCCTATATTCCGGCGTTAGAAAGAACCTAATCTCTGAAAAGCGTCTAGCTATAGGGGTCAAATTTTCGATGCGAGACCGTGCATGCGTAATATGGCCATATTATCGGAATTATCCATGTCTTCACGTTCTAGCGAGACTCCTTCAACGCCTCAGTGGTGTAGTAGGCAGAGTGTTTGCCTGTCATTTATGCGCTGCGGGTTCGATCCCCGTCAGTCGCGACAGATGTTTTGTTTACCTTTTTTAAGGTTATGTTTGTTTTTTATTAAGCGAGCGGAGGGCCATGCAAAGCCATAATAATACATATTATTCTTGTTTCGCCATTGCGCATGCACGGTATCGCATCGAAAATTTGACCCCTATGGCTAGACGCATATAATCACTGCGCATTGTTAGATATCACATCCGCTTGCACATTTCCATCCCATTTGCCAAGATTTACCCTCATACTGCCGCGTAAGTCGTTCACACATCAAAAACTATTAAAATCTCAGAATATCAAAAAAAAATCTGATAAGGCAAAACAAAACCTTCTTTCTGCAACATTGCCAAGCTCAGCAGCATGGCTTGTTATTACAAAGCTAGCATCACTATTTACCCAGCTGTCACAGTCTCCGACTGTCAACATTTATGACAATATTGACAATGACATTATAAACATTTTAAAATTCATCTTCATCATAGAAAATTGTGTTTCGTCATTTTACCATTACATTGATAATAGCACGTATAATTTTTCCAGAATAATCAAGACACATTACCAAGCACTTATCATCAATATAAAACGACCACTTTCTTTACTCTCAGTTCAGTTCATTAGTTAAAATCAAATCGTTCGCTGACATGCATTAGTAAGTACACTTTGAACTTTTTAGCAGTTATATATAAAACAATGGAATTGCCTCACTTAGGACAGCATTGCTCAAAATCAGACTGCAATAAGTTAGATTTTTTACCCATCAAGTGTGACGCCTGCAAGCTACTATTCTGTGATGAACATTTCCGATACACAACTCACGACTGCCATAAAGCCTACCAGAAGGACAACCAGGTACCTGTATGTCCTCTGTGCAACATTCCCATACCCGTACAAAGAGGATTGCATCCCGACTACGTTGTAGGAGCTCACATAGATTCGGATTGCCAGAGTGACCCGGCTAAATCCAGAAGAAAAGTGTTTACCAACAAGTGTTCTTTTAAAAAGTGCAAAACAAAAGAAGTTATACCAGTGATCTGCAACGATTGTTCGTTAAACTTTTGCCTGAAACATAGACACGTTTCAGACCATAAATGTGAAGGTCGAGGAGCACGGCGGAGGTGGATTTTTGAGGCTCAACAAAATGTCTCACAAGAAGGGATGAGTGAAGACGAAGCACTGGCAAGAGCTTTAGCATTGTCTATGCAGGATAATACTTCTTGTAATAAAAAGACACAGGAAGAATTGGACTTAGCACTAGCCAGACAACTCCAAGCTTCAGAACAAGCTACGACTGCAGCAAGAAATACACGTGGAGATCGATGCAATGTATCTTAACCAAAAAATTATAACTTTCAGTCATTTAAGCCACTTTGTACATTAGCTTTACACACGTTAAATTATAACTTAATAATTCAATTAAAGAAATCAAAAATCTCACAAGCTAGCTAAGCATATTTATATCTAGGTTTAAGTTATTTTAGAGATATTATATTGTATGTTATATTACTGATTTATGCAAATGTATATTAAAAAATTAAACATTTCCTGTGCAAAATCCATACTTGCAATTGCAAAGCATTGGGCAATTTTTTTAAAGTAAATATTCAGGTAACAAAAACAATGCATTTTTTAGTAGAAACCTCTTGTGGACTAGTGTTAGTTTAAGCAAATAATACAATTTATTTTACTTGTTAAAATAAAACCACTGCAACATTTTTTGTTTATTAGTTTTTTGATTTAATACCTAGTTAAATTTATACAAAAGTTTGATTTGTTGTTTCGAACTGAAACGGGAGCAACTTGTCTAAATTTAAAACAAGAACGTCTTCATGTCCAGGTTTTGATATGTAAACATCGACATTACCAAATTCACTCATAAACTGTCTACAAGCCCCACAGGGCGTTGTAAAAAAATTCTCCTGATGGGCAATGACTGCCACTGCTTTAAATTTCAGTTTACCTTGACTAATTGCTTTACTGTAGGCACATCTATAAAAAAATATATATATATTAATACATTTATAATAATTAACGATGAGAAAATCATCACTATTAAGTATATGGGCTCTCATACCTCACAATTCAAATAAGTATCTCAATAAGTAATTGTTTCAATATTTC
Organism: Pissodes strobi; assembly: GCA_016904865.1. Classification (NCBI taxonomy): domain Eukaryota; kingdom Metazoa; phylum Arthropoda; class Insecta; order Coleoptera; family Curculionidae; genus Pissodes; species Pissodes strobi. The sequence goes on along the minus strand of MU184412.1, from coordinate 85,038 downwards.
ACATTTCCTAAAAATGATTCTTAAAAAATCATCCAGCTTATGCTTGTAAACTCCAATGCTTTCAAAATACCTTTCCAAAGAATTTAATGTCTTTTAGCTTGGTAAGGTATATGTAGGTATTTACCATTAAAATATATATATGGATTGACATAACACCTATTTTTAGGTGGTATGTGATCATAAAAGTGACTTATAGTTCCCATTTGACATGTATTTACTTAATCTGCAGAAAAATAAGTAATAATAATATACTAGTTACCATTTCTATTTCAAAATTATTCAAGTTTGTTTTAGCTTATGAGATTTAAGAAACCTATTTAAAGATTAGGTCCTACGAATGCGGAAAAATCTCGTTAATAGTCACTACATAATGATAATATTTCAATTGGCCAATCAAATGTCCAAAACATGTAATATAATATATACAAATAAGATATTTTCTATTATTTTTCAAAATTCGCGGTTTACGAACCTGCAGTGAATAAATTGGTATACATTCCTACTCAAGGCACATCCCTACTATATATATTGGTATTGATAATACGATAATTATTGATAGACGCCCAAAAAATGGCCCGCGGAGCGAGTTACTATGGCAGAAACCAAATAACAAGACAATAAAGAATAGCGCCATCAATTTTCAAAGGCATAAACAAAGAGGAGGTTGTTGATTTATAATAAGCAATTTTTTTTGCGAGCGCCGAAAATGCCACGATATAACCGAAGCTCATTGACAGGCCGCAAAACGCGCTATTCTTAAGGGTGCTAGGAAATTGCAATAACAGTCTGGGAATCTTACTTTTACGGCCTAGAAAGAAAATTAATAAAAGTAAAATATTCCTGGACTGTTTCGTCTGTTTTAAAAATATTCATATTTTATTATTATTATTTTTTTATCGCTTTTCACTATAAGACGAGGAGGCGTAACTTTTCCTCCCAACTAACCCAATATTAATATTTTTTAAAGATACGAAACAGTACTAAGGGAATTACTGTTCCGGCCTAGGCCGAAAATAGTTATTTGCGCAAAGTGATACTTTTCGGCACGCAAAAACAGGTAGACAAGCGACTCCAAAGAGAAATGGGATATGTTTTAACTGCGAGAAAGACACTTTGGGCACGTGCTAGAAAAGTAATATATTACGCAACTGTTTTTTTTCTTCAAACGTCAGTAAATCCGTCATGTCATTACTCGACTGTGTAGGCGGCCGTGAAGTTTCGTTTTTCCTCCGCCGGAGCTTTACTTTTCACTTTTCCGCCGGCGGAGGTAAAAGTGTTGTCATAGCAACATAGATACAAACAAACAACAAAATAAGCGCAAACAACTCGAGATTTATTAAACTAAAATTTGAATTTATCACTCAATTTGTGCACTGCATTTCTAAAAATCACTAATTTAGGAACAAATTGGTTATTATTTAATCGAACTTTCTCAATAACTGCTTATCAATACGGAATTAAAACGCAATCGGAGACGCAATTTAAAAAAAATAATATTGTTGACAGTGTCCTCTGACAGCTTTATGTTACATTACTATAGCAACAACCTGTGCCTATTCACCGACATCGACACCGGTCTAAGCCGCCTTGCGAATCCACTTATCTTTAATAATGATTATTATTATTACTATTAAAAAGAGATGTTGTTGCATTAATTTGTCGACATTTGAAGAAAAAACAGCATATTTTATTTGGAGGAAAAGTTACTTTCATCACTTTCACACTATCACTTTTCCTCCATATAAAATAATATACTATTATGCGATTTTCTAGCAACCCTCAAAAATACCGGAATAGCGAGTTTTCAGACGACGGAAGGAAACAAAATACTGGTTAAATTGGTTCATCAAAAATAAAGTCGTTTCATTTTTTGACGTGGAAAATATCTAGGAACTTTGAATTTAAGGTAATAGGCTCGTATAACAATTTAAAAAAAATATATAGTTATATGCCATTAAATAAATATAGATACATAAGCAAATCACCTTTCTGCACAAATCCCAACATTAAAAGCAGCGTTTTCTATGTTGCATCCAGTAAACACCGTTCCATCTGCACACAACACTGCTGACCCAACTTTAAATTTGCTATATGGACAATATGCATTTTCTCTTGATTCTGTAGCTTCTCGTACGATGTTTTGAATATTTTCCTCTAAAATGGAAGTTTAAATTCAGCGCGCTTTTGTTACGTCACGTCAGGGTCGCAAACAACAAATACCCTTCGTCTTACATCCATGCATGCTCGTCCTCTTCTCTTCCACCACTTATGGAATATTTAGGTATTTAAAAATTTAATTTACACAATGCAATATGTAAGGTATAATATATTAATAATAATATACCTCTATTACATAACCTATTCATATTCACAGAACGGATATAAGATAGCCTTATTTAATTATGAACAGAAATACTTCTAAATTATCATGCTAATTGTTGTTTAATTAGGTATTTATATATTTAAAATATTGAAACACTTGCCTAGTAACTTCAATTTCTTAACATTTCCCGTATATTTAGAACAGTTGTTTTTTGACATATTTTATTGGACTTCGCTGAAATTCTACCTGCCACTAGTTCTAATTTCTAAGCAAAAATCAATAACATATTGCCATAGAAATCCTATACTCTTTAGACAACTTCAATTTATTTAAAATTGATAAGATATTGATAAATTATAGCAATGTAATATTTTTTGAAATCACTATCATATCTTTTTTCAGCAATTATTCAGGAACTTGTGATTTAAAAATAGATTTGATTTAAAATACCTATTATATAGGTAGGTACTTCAAATGCATAGGTAGTTCATTTTACATAAGTCCAATCAATCTCTGTCGTAAATCCGAGCCTGATAAGTAGTAATTAAATTGCCAATACATTTTATGATACGAAAAAAATATTAATTTTACTCTTAGAACAAAGCGAAAGGCGATAATGTGAGGAATTTCGAATTTGAATAATGAAACAAGGATGTAAAGAAAAAAAAGAAATAGATAAGTTCGTTGCAGTGTTGCCAGATCAGTTTTACAGTTAGGTAGTAGATTGATGTAAAAAAAATAGTAGATTGATTAAAAAAATAGTAGATTACAAATTCACTGTCTAGCTTTAAAAAAACATACCTATTCATGGTAAAACTGAAGTAAAGCAGAACTAATACCACTAACCACCAACAGTAAAACTAATAACACCTGTTATTCAGTCGGTTTTGAGTAAACACGCCGACACAGGCACACACACAAGTGACAAGTCGTAAGTAAAATGCTAATGACGTTTAAAGTTTAAACCATTCAAAGAACGAGCCGGTGAATCCCTTATATGTATATATAGAACTTGTGGTGGTGGTACCATCTTTTAAAACTGCTTAAAAATAGCAACGTAATCCCACTGCACAAAAATAATTAAGATGTTATGTTAAAATTTTAAGATATCTGTTTAATTTTTTAATTTTTTCTTGTAGTTTTAGGATACTTAATCAAGTATTCTGTTTTTCTCTAAATAATAGTAGAATTTACCTTTAAGATAGTAGAATAGTAGCCAAAGGTCAAAAATAGTAGATCTACTATAAAAATAGTAGATCTGGTAACACTGGTTCGTTGATTGGTTGAGCGCAGGACGTTGACGTATCGTATACGGTATGAGTGTCTCGCGACAACCTTGATTTTGGCTGCCATAAGCTCTCTGGTAAAAGCGTATCCAGCGTCATCTAGTGTAGGTGGCGTTGACGAGATGTCTTCGCGATGCGCATTTTAAGATCGTTTACACAAATAGTGCACTATGTAAAAATCGACCTCTCCTATTGCGTATTACAATATGTCTTCGTGATGCAATCGATTTCTGTCAAGAGCTCCAGTGGCGGATTTAGAGGGGGGGCGAAGGGGGTTTCGAACACTATTTGTGAGATGCAATCAATTTACAGCAAGAGTTCTCGTAGTCGAGAGGTTAGACGGTTAGGTCTCAATTCGGCGGCCGGCGGCCCGGTTTCAAACCACGTTCCTTTTTTATTTATTATTTATTATAGTCACAAAATACTCATAAATGCCCTACGGATCTTTTGGGACGAATACGGAGGACTTAGCCCTCCGTAGTGACGAAACACAAGTTGACCTTGAAGTCAGCCAATATAAGTAATACCATTGTCTTTATAAGAAAAATAAACAAAGGTAATACCATTGTTTAATGTTTATACAGAAAGGTACTACATAAAGACAATGGTGATACCATTGTTTATGGTAATACCATGGTACAAATAATTATACGGTAAGTTCACTGGAGACAAAGTTCGAATTTGGGGTGGGTTTGACGTCGCCTCGGAGCGAATCCGGATCAATTTAGTTCGTGAACGTGACCTGTGGCATTGTCTTTATAAGAAAACAAAGCCTGCGGTGTTACTGCTACAAGGGACAGTAAGTGTGAAAACCTTCTTTGTGGTGCAAACGCCCTGAAATTATGTTCTGTCGCGTCGCGCTGTATCATGTATTAAATAATATCCGAGCAAAGCGCATCAGCGAATATTTTTTGAAACTCATGATACTATAACAGTTTAAATCTCTCGAGATTGTTGATCCCGAGCCGGTACACAGCTCGCGGCTGCAGATGTGCGGCGGCTTTTAGGTTAGATGTTGATGTAAAAACATCAAAACTTTCTCTTGGCCAGGCAGCGATATTTTAGTTTGTAGTGCACTTGTGAATGCATGCAATTTAAAGACCTGCAATTGGCAAGTATATGGCCCTTCGCTCGCTCTGGGTCTCAAGAAAAGGAAACTAACCAAGTGCTAATCCAAGCCATACCCAAGAAAAGGAAACTAACCAAGTCCTAATCTAAGCCATACCCAAGAAAAATGCATAATCATGATAAAAACTGTTCGGATGGGATGATTTCAACCCGGGTCGCCGAAGTGAATGCCAACCATGCAGATTTCTAGGCCATCTGCTGACTTACAAACATCTGGTTCATGATACAAATTCTTTGTATCATGCATCTGGTTGTGTCACGAAGACATGCGTCAGCTCCCGTGAGCTGACGCAGCCAATCACGCGCCTCTTATTCACAAGTGCATCATTAACTGGCAATTGCCTAGGAGCAACGCCATAATCAAAACCTGGAACCTGCAATCAGTGAAATCTCGCGGCCTTCACTTTCTGTTTTTTTCATCACTCTCTGTCACTGTCACCACTGACACTGTCTGTCACTGTCAATTTTCCCATTAATTCGTTTGCATTGCCTATAATTTGCTTCACAATTAATAAAACTGATAACTAGTTAATGAAAAGCAAATATTGGATAGTACATATCACGAGCGCCCACATTTTTTTGTATTTATCGTACACAGGGTTTCATACAATGATAATAGCGTGTTATAGGAGATATTAGATTAGTAAACGTATGTATACATTGGCGAAATGGGTAGTTCTAATTGCAAATACTTCGGTTTTTAATTTATATAGAGCATGGAACAACGTAGACTACTCGCGTTTTGGCTGCTGTTCTTCAGTTGTGTTGGCAAGGGTAATTTGTATCCGTCCACTTCATTTAAAGCAGAATGCCCAAGACTTTATCCGAAGTTATTCAAAGGATATGTCCCTAGAGGCAACACCAGTGCAGGTATGTGTAAAAAGTGTCTTCAAAGTGAAATAAAAAAGTAGAATTATTAAATTTATTGATAATAATGAATAAAAATATTAGTACTTACAAAATACTAAAATAGTTTTGACATTTCAAAAAAAAATAATAATAATTGCACTTAACATAAGTAAACATATTACCAAGTTAATATGACCAAGTATTAATAGAACATATTAGGCATTAGGCAACTTAAGATGTAGGTAGGTGGATGGTAACCTATGAACGTCAAGAGACTTGAAACTCACCCTACAGCAATCTCTAAATTTCCATTCAGTCAGGATCCTCACCCTTCTATATTGCAAAGACCATAAAACTATGTGATGAATGTCCCTAATATAAGACATCATATGTTAGGTCCCAATGAGCATAGTGCATGTTCAAGGGGACACTCACTACAATCACTCGATGCTCATGTCTCCTTAGGGCCAAGGACATCCCCCCCCTGGCCCCCTATACAGCACGCTACTGCCAACAAATTCCTTGTGTCTCATGCAAATTGTTTTATGATATGTCATAGCATGGATTCTTGTGGATACTTACTGATTGATAAAATCCATTCATGATAAAATCAAATCTTACTCCTAACTTGTAGACTTTAAGGAATCTACTTAAACCTTTTCTTGATATCCTTTGATTTACAAAGCTATCCTATCATATACCTGATATATCCTTACTATCATAGTAAATGTTTTCAGTGAGTATCAGCCATTTGAGAAAAATTGTGCTATTGGACACAAAAAGTACAGTAAATTCTTTACTTGAGTTATAATCTTGGTTATAATTATTTAGTAAGTTCCTTCAATTTGTAAATCAAGTCATGTATCATGGAAAATCCTAAAATAATTCTTAAAGTAAGTTGTTGTGAGTCGACACATGAATATTCCCAAAATCCTTTGTGTTGATGTCAAAGTCAAAAATTCTTTATTCAAAAAATTGAAAAATTGTTAGCTTACGATTTACAATTGAATGATATAGCGCCAAATATGCTATAAAACTAACTAAAGTACTAACGCAAAGGCGAAGCAATTATTAATTTACACAAACAGTTCTATATGTCACTAGCTAGCCAAGCTTCTTTATGAGAAGAAGTGGGATGGACGGTTTTGAATGTTTCAATTTTCACTGAAAACAGTGTAGTTTAAGTATTCATTAAGTAGGTCATGTATACCGGCAGTTTATTAGGTTTATAAAGTTGCTTTATGTGGTAAACTAAGTTGTGATATATCATATATGGTTTTATTTATTCATTTGCATTCGCGGCAAAGTGAAGCTGAGTCAAAAAACCCTTCAAAATAGTATTTTTTGAGAAAATTGTCGGGTGATGAAACAGTCCATGAGTAACCAAAATATAAGTGTGTAAACTTATGTTGGCAAATGCAAATAATATTTCACATTTGAACATTAAGTACCTATTAATTTCTAGTATAGTTAAAACTGCAAAATATAATCAATTCACATAAAATTGTATATGGCAGTTTTATGTTTATTTTGCAATAACATAAGTATTTATTGTACAGTTCCTGTTGGACTATTTTTTGCACAACCATTATACACATAGATACATTAAATAAATCATATTTCTTGAGTACTTATTTCTATTTTGGACACATCTCTTGTCTGGTAGCCAATTCAGTGGCGGCTCGTGATAATGTATTGCTGTGTGCTGCATTGTAAAGTGTAATTTTAAATTTATGAATAATTTTTACATTTACATATGTATCGAAGATAAATAAAAATACTGACGTTGACTCTACTGAGAACCTTTTTTTTATTCTAATTTTGGTTACTTATTAATAAGGCAAATACTTAAAATTCTAAACCGGACACATGAAAGAAGAGAACATACTGAACATAGTGTCTTTTAAAGTGGTTAGATACATTTTAAATACATTTTTATATACAAAATCCATAGGTCTATTTCTTCCATTTGCAATTTTTTCGAGTTTTGTATTAAAACGTAGATTGAATCAGCTCTTTTTCAACCGATAACATTGTTAAAGCATTAAATATTTCTTGTGTTTCGCAGAAAACGTTTAATTCTCTTCAAAGTCGAGAAACAACGTACTCCTGCAGTGGATATGGGTGTTTAGTCATAATTAAAACTAATGTTATTATATATAATATCTTAAAAAAAATATATAAATATCAGGAAAACTACTTGCGACAAATGCTTAAATTAAGTAAACTAGCGCAAACGGCCTGGCTACTAAATTCAACATAAATAACTGCGTTTAAAATCAAACGCGGCAACAAATCTAGCCGTGTGCTTGAGATTGGGCAGCACCACCGGCTATTGAAATCACCGTTGAAAACACGCGAGCGGGATCAGCGGAGACGCCACGACCAAAAGGCCCGTTGTGCTAAAATTCATATCGCACACCGATCCGAATTATACATAAGGAGTTGGGTCTGGATTGACGGTGTAGTGGGTATGTTTATCTCGAAGATATTAGCGGCGCGGCAATATTTTACTTTCCGTCCAGATAAATAATAATTTTCAAAAGATGATGGCAAGTATTTATGTACTAAAATATTATTTTAATTTTCCTGTAATTTTTCTGTGTGCTGCAGCTCCTCAGCACATATATACCAGCCGCCACAAGGTAGAACATGCAAAATTATGAAGACATGTCGACTATATGGCAGCTCATAGTATAGTTTTGGTCCCAAGATCGTTCCATTGATTGCTTTTTATCTTGTAAGGCAGGTTTTCGTTATGCAAAAGAGAGCACTTCATTTTCTGTGCCAAGTCCCTCCGGGAACCAGTTGCAGACCACTTTTTATACAAAACAGTATACTGACGCTCCCTTGTCTGTATGTTCTTGAAACTGTATGCTTGATAAAAAAGCACTTGTCTAGGTTCTCTCCCAATCAAGACATTCATCTGACTCGTCAGGGTAACAATATCAGACTTTTGATGTAAATATGTTCTATATTGTTGTGGAGGATTCATTCTTACCCTGGAATTGATTGCCTTTGGCTCCACAAATGATTGAATTTTGTTTGAATTGTTATAGAGCCACTTCGGCCCCGGCTCAAGGATGTAAACTGCACAAGTGCAAGTTTAGTGACCCTAATGAAATGTGTACCTAATTTCATTAGGGTCACTAAACTTGCACTTGTGCAGTTTACATCCTTGAGCCGGGGCCGAAGTGGCTCTATAACAATTCAAACAAAATTCAATCATTTGTGGAGCCAAAGGCAATCAATTCCAGGGTAAGAATATCAGACTTCCAATACCACACTTTGCCATGATCCATCGGTCCTTTATATACAGTGGGATTAAATTTTATAATCATTTACCACAAGACATAAAACTTGAAACTAATTTAAAAAGGTTTAGAGTTAAATGCCATGATCTATTGGCTGTGTGCGCTTTCTATACCGTGGACGAGTACTTGAATTGCCGGTTTTAAGCGAACTTGCAGCATCATCAAGACCAAATGTTACTTTAGAATATTTTGGTTCCTTTTATTTTGTTTGTTCATTTTATATGTTCATTTTTTAACCCCATCCAATCTGACATGTAGATATGTTTTATACAAAATTTTATTATTATTTTAGTTTTTTTTTCTTTTAATTATTTTATACTTATCTAGTATTAACACGTCTGTAGTTGTTGTCAAATTATTAATAGTTAGATATACTAACATTCTTTTGAAATCATTTAATATAGTTAAGTAACTTTTATTGTATAGAGGTATCTTCACTGTAAAATTATCAAATAGGTAGCTTTTGCCTATATCTTCGAGTTCGTAGCATAAGACTTTGCTTTGTCAATTGAATTGTAAATTTATGACAATAAAGCTTTATTGAATTGAAATTGAAATAAGCAGTGTTCAGCAGCTAGTTGTGAGGGGAATGCCTGGTAGCAAGAGTGATATACTTGAATATTCTTCTTATTTAATTAAAAGTCATCTTCAACTATATCTAGCCAGTATGTTTCAACGTACCCTCGTGCAACTTAACCAACGAATCAGATATCTGTGCTATTTAGGTGCCCGGAGCAAACTAGAGATGGGCCAAGTTATTGAATTGTAAAATAATGCTGATCGATCTCAGGAACATTAGAATCTAGATCTTTATGTCTCAAGAGCAGATTTCATGAATTGATTTTAATAATCATTGTACTAAATGTATAGTGTGAGGAATACTAAATTATTTATATTTATTTAAAAAGAAAACAGGCCAATAGATTCAGTGGCAATGCAATATAGGTATGATCACAAACAACTAGCCAAGATAAAACAATAATGCAATTAAAATTTATAGGCAACAAGAATATAAAGTAAAATTTACACGGTTCGTAAGCACAATATTTTGGGCAGGCGGCTGTTCCGGTATGCTGATCGGTCTGAAATAGTAGAGCAAAAAGTTCCTGAGTAACTAATTTACTATGAACCCTAATGTTTAACTGGACAGTATTAAACATATTATTTGATTTAATTAGGTCATAATAAGAAAACATGTCAACGATGATACATCCCGTAATAATCAAACACACTTCCAGATCATCGGTATTGAGGGTCAACACGCGAAATACCTCACCAGAAGGAAAAGAAAGGCTAGCTAGAGTATCTACCTAAATAAAAAGTGTAATAACTATAAAAGTGCATAACTAAGGTAATAAGAGTCAACTACCGAAGTACCCACTCTATTCGCTAGCCGAGTGCGAAGGGCCAACTCGCGACGTACCCCAAAGTCAATAAGGGAAAAACCAAGTTAACCAGACTTAATTACAATTTGGTCAATTATTAAACATACATATCAAATAATGTGATAGCATTGTTTTAAAATTAAAACTCATTACAGCTCAAGTATAATAATAAAAGAATTATAGGTAATTAAGTTAGGAATCATTAGATGTCAATTATCAATTTAATAAACCAGAAATACGTAAAATTAGCTCTAGGAGAATAAATCAGACTTGGTATTTAAATTAGAAGTCGTGGAATATTAAAAGTAGACAAAAAATAAAAAATAAAATATTTATTTACGGACAAGCCATTTTACAAATTACAAGAAAAAATAGTAGAAATACGTTAAAATAACAAAGAACACATGCACGAGGTATGAACATAAAAATACAATTTAATAGTCGTATTTCAACAACTGACCCAAGTAGGTCCCAAAGCTCTTAATTTCCTCTTAAACTGATATATTGAGGTGTTAAATATATCTATTGACTTAGGTAAACCGTTAGCCTCTCTGCACATTCGTGAAAGTGGACAGAAGAATCCATAATTGGTTCCATGATATGATACATGGAACAACGCAGACTGCCT
>MU184412.1:48738-74115 GCA_016904865.1 Pissodes strobi | reverse complement strand
CCGCCTCTGTACCCTGTCAATTAAATCAATAAAACATTTATAGTATGGTGACCATATACAACTGGCGTACTTCAGAATAGATCTAACTACACCACAATAGACACTCTTCAAAGCATAAATATTCTTAAAGTCCCTCAAAGTTCTAAACACAAAACCCAACAGTTTCATGGCTTTATTGCACATATTTTGGATATGCGTTGAGAAACATAAGTCGTAACTAAACGTTACACCTAGGTCTTTAATTTCATTGACACGTTGCAACAGCTCTTCTCTAATTTTATACTGAAAGACTATAGGCCTTTGTTTCTTCGAAAAACTGATAACCCTACATTTATCAATGTTCAAATTTAAATGATTCACTTCACCAAACTATAAAACTATTTACATCCCTTTGCAAATCAATACAGTCACTCATTGACCTTACAACCTTAAATATTTTCAAGTCATCAGCATATTTCAATTTATCACTAAAACATATACAATCATCTGCATCATTAATAAAAGAGTAAAATAAAACTGGAGAGAGGTGTCCTCCTTGAGGTAAGCCTGAGTGAACTATTATGGGGTCCTAAACAAAAATTTTGACTTTAACAATCTGCCCTCTCCCCTCTAAGAAACTTCTCAACCAAGCCAACAGGCTACTACTGACACCTAAGGCATCTAATTTTTTTAATAATATATTTACACCCACTCTATCGAAGGCTTTGCTGAAATCAGTATATATAGTATCTATTTGATAATGGTCTTCGACTGCTTTTATGATTTGGTGTTTGTATACTAACAAGTTACTGATGGTAGACTTTCCCTTTACAAAGCCGTGTTGGGTTGGTGAGAGAAGACTCGAGAGTAAGGGAGAGATTTTTGATGTTACTAGTGAATCCAACATTTTAGGTATAACAGGTACCTTACATATTGCCGAGATTGCCCTATACTTTGCAATATTGGTCCTATCCCCAGTTAATAATATTGGCCTAATAAAGCTTACTTTCCACATATCTGGGAAAACAGAAGTGGACATTGATAAATTGAATAACATACATAATGGATTAACTAGGGTACATTTTGGTATTTTTTATAAAAGAAGTTGGTACCTCATCAGGGCCACATGGCAAAATTTCATTTAGTTCCTCCATACAGTTAAATACCTCAATTATATCAAACTGACAACTAGGCATGTACGCAGTTTTTGCATAGGTGAAAGTCACAACACTAGGATCATGCTGAACATATGCCTCTGAGAAGTGCTGAGCAAAAAGATTCACAATAACCTGTGGAGAGTCACTTTTCTGTTCTCCATAAGACATGCATTTTGGTAGCTCATGATTGCCTCTCTTAGAGTTAATGTAATTCCAAAACTCTTTCTTTGATTGGACATTGTTTTACAGATTCGATATATATTGCGAGTGACAATCTTGAGCCATCAACCTACATTTTGCTCGAAGTTGCGCAAATTTCGAATGGTCATTCGCTGAAAGAGACCCTTGAAAATCTTTATGAGCAATTTTCTTTAAAAAAATGTTAGACTTTAATTCATTTGAGAACCAAGTAGGAAATTTCAAATTTTTTGCTCTTCTCTTTGACACAAATAACTCAATCGCGCTATAAACTATTAAATAAAAGCTATCCACGCAAGCATTAATCTCATTATTTAGGAATATTGCATTCCAGTCTACATAGGATAAAAACGAATTAATTCCGACATAATCAGCCAATTTATAATTATAATAAACATAATCATACTGCATATTATCCGTAACAAGATTCATATTAAAACTAAATACTAATGCAGGATGATGCATGTCACAGCCAAGTAAAGGAAAATCAGCGGCAGATACATTACAAACTCCTGCGTTGCTGAAAATTAAGTCAAGAAAAGTACCATTGGCATTAGCAATTGAATTGACCTGCTTCAAACTATAAAAAGCCTTACAGTGAGACACACAAGTACCCTGCTGATTACATATACCCTGTGGAGTTGCCCCAAATTCGTCATTTATCCACATCACACCAGGAAGATTATAGTCACCACACAGGAAAATTCCAGTAGTATTAGCGACATCATCCTGAAGCACATGGGACACTGACATACAGTAATCTTCGTAAATCTCAACTGGCGAGGCGGGAGGAATGTAAACACTGCCCATTATAATATTTTTATATCCTTGAACATTTATAGATACAAAAAGATGTTCAACAGTATTAAAAGGCGATTTCAATTGACTTGCCGACAAAGTATTTTTTATGGCAATTAGAACCCCACCACCTCTGGTCTTTGTACTTGTATCAATAGAACGATCACACCAAAAGATCTGATAGTTATCTAAACCCAGTTCATTATTGCTCCAATCCTGACATAAAAATGTCTCTGTAAAAATAAGTACATCATAATTTTCTGTTCTTACCGAGCATGTCAACTTAGTAATCTTGGTGTTAGGTCAGGCCTCTGACGTTCTGATAGTAGCACGACAAGTTGTTAGTTTTTACTTGCCTTCTCGAATAGGCTGCTGTTTCCTGAAAAAATTCTGCCTTGGATGTGATTTTCTCAGACCTCCATTTCCGTAAAAAATAAAAGGTTTTATTGTTGTATCCTCCGGCCATAACGCTGAATCATAAACTTTCTCAGAATAGGTAGGCTCCACACACAGCTTAAATGAAGCACAGTGTTGGACTCTGGCCTTTACCTTCTCGCATGTCAAGGTCGGTATGCTGTGTTCTTTTAGATGATCCACAAGCTGCTCCTCCGTAGTATCCACTTCCAGATTATTTACATAGAACCATGTCTGTTTTTTGGCAGCCGTTAGCTTGGTTTGTTTCTTGCTAGTGCCTTTAATGCCATTAGAAGTTCCTCCCTTTCCTTCAGTAGTCGTTTGTTTTTTAGCGCCTTTCTGTAAAATGCCAGCAGCTTTATCAACTGCTACAGCTACTGCTGTCTCAGAGATTTTAGGAACCTCTCTTTGGATGGGTTGCTTATCACACAGAAATCTGACAAGTTCCTTATTTGAGTCTTTGATAACATTGGCCATATTATGTAGCTGTTCTGAAATAACTTTTGATGGATTTTCCATTTCAGCCTTAATCTCAACTTGTAAAGAGCTATGTAGTTGAACTACTTTACGAGGTTATTGGTTCTTGCCTTTCTATTTGATCCGCAACCAAATCTACATCTACATTTTCAGAGATCTTATAGTTAACCTCTTCAAGATTAGTAGAATTTTCCTTTAGTGACTTTACTTCAGACTCCAAAGCGTCAATTCTATCAATTAGAGATGGTAACTTCTTTAGCAATTTTCTACAGTCAGGGCAAACATGCAGTAAGACACGATTTGGGGATGGAATGACTCTAATATCAGAAGCCATAACGCCAGTACACGTTTTACATACTAACTTTTCACAGAAATCACAAGGAAATCCAAATAGGGCATTTTTATCCTCCTTTTGAGTGCACACTAAATCACATTTAAAACACTTTAACATTTTAAGCTTATATCAATTTAGTTATCAGTTAAATATTTAAAATTTCAAAATAATAAAGTTCATTCAGCACGCCAACGTTAACGCTATATTAGGGCGATGCGACAATGCTATATCTGAATGTTTTTATCGCTGATATCGACGCCGGAAATTCCAAATTCCTGAGTCTTTTGTTAGGCTAAACAATGGATTATCGGTATTCACAAGCGCCAACTCAATTAATTTGGCTTTTCCTGCTTTTCACTAAATCCCACCAAAATTTAGATTAGCAATACAAATCCCACCAAAATTTAGATTAGCGATACTGGTAGACTAACTTATAATAAACAGACTGATACCAAACAGTAATCAGAAAATGAACCGCTACACGTCAAAAAACACAAAACTTAGAGCAAAATACGTGCGACTGTGTGTGTGTACACGCCAATACATGCATAATAAGTAAAATCAGTTACTCTGTGAAAAGAACTCACCTATTTACGGCAACAGAACACACACACAAAATAAATATCGTCTTGCTAACGTAGACTTTGACTTGAAAACGAAACTGTTTTAAATAAATATTAAAATAAAACTATTGCCCTCTTTAGCCATCAGTGTCCAAAGAGCGATAAAGACCACTTGGCCCCGACTAATAAATAATAAGATTGCTCAGGTTTCATTCCTCTAGCTATCGCCGAGAACCCGATAACATACGTGCCTGTCAGCGATTATATTAGTATAGTAAGATTTTGTTTTAAGGTCTGGTTTTTAACTCGAATTAAGTTTGTTTCTAAAATCACTTACTTCTTACAATAGATTTTATTGCATTGTTATCATTTTCACAGGGTCCTATCCCTGACGACTGAGAGAGGTGTTTCGAGTTGGGTAAATTAAACTACGAACTTGTAAAAACCCGCCAACAAAAGAATGTAGCTGCTTAACATGCCTCCAGCACTACCTCTCTCTTCAATCAATCAATATAAGCTTTATTATAAAAAAAGAGATTTTTCATTGACAAAGCATAATAGTTACCTAAATACTAATTAGCAGAAAGAAAAAAAAAACAACAACATGCATACCCCTATCCACAATAAATTATAGACAAAGATTCTTCAACTCTGTTATGTGGGCGTCTGTAAATGTATAATAGATAAATGTTGATATTTTTATTTTACACAAGTGAGAATTCAAACCTACTTTATTACTGCTGCAGAAAGAGTTGAGCATTAAATATTCCGCATAAGCAGAGGCTTATTCATCCTCAATCTGTGTTCAGTTATAAACAAAACTGAGGGTATGTTATGGTACTGCAATGATATTGTTAGCTCATTAATCTTATTAAGTATTGATTGGATATTGAGCGAAAGACATGAATAACCAATTAAATTTCTATATTTAACCGGCGTGTTCGTCCCTCCTCGTCTAAAAAAGCGTCATCCGAAATAGAATCATTTGCTGAAATGGAACATGCCCGGCTCACGATCTCCCCAGATCCAGCCCTCTGAACTGCATTAACTGCTCGCCCGGGAGGAACGATACAATCAAACCCGAAAAGCCTCCGAAACTTCTTGTGAATTCTCAACATCCACGTCCGTATCAATAATATGCGATGCTCCATACCCTTTAAATTCCTTAAAATCCTGCAAATCCAGTAACTTTTATATTTGAATCATAACACAAACTCAACATACAACTAATATTCTTGCTATTTAGGAAATGAAACATTTTTGCAGTATTACAGTTAATTATAATAGAAATGTTACATACAATCAGTTTTGTACTAAAACACTTATTAACCAGAGGAGTTAGGCATTTCACAGATACATTCTCATTGCTGATTCCCGCTGAAAGAATAACAAAATCTGACCTTGTCAATAGTTGAACCTGTTCCAGAAACGACCTCACTTAAATTAGCATGGGGCTTACATATAATTTCAATTTTAACACATTCTTTTTCTTTTAGGCAGCGTCTACTGTTTTCTCAATTTTATCAATTTCCTTTCTCACAATCCTCCCTTGCACTTGAACACAGTCATTACATTTAGATATAGATTGAACACTTTGAGCCTCCAGCACATCTTACTTAATTCCTCCTGGAAAAGGGTTGCATGTTTGTGTTTTTTAAAAGCTATTTTCCTTTGCATATTGCGAATTTTACTCCACCAATTGAGCTGATCATGCTATTATTTATCGAGTTAAGACCCTCCAGATCCTTTTGTAATTTGGACATTTTGTCCTTGTAGGATTGTAAAGTTTGGTAAACATTAAATTTATATCTAAATATTTATGGTAGTGAAATATTTTAACCTTAAGGAATAAAACCATTTGTCTTGTTAGGGAAGATATTTTTACATCTACTTCCTATAAAAGTGATAGAAACATATTATATCTATAGGGTATTACGAGGAAATATCTGTGAACACCTTGAAACCATGTGTCCTTAAGTGCTGCGTGAAGGCGTCTTGCAATGTTGCATTCCTCACCGATGACAAATGTTATCATGTGACCTGCAACAGTAATGAACTATGCATACCCATCCTGAATTTGAACCCACAAACTGTGGACCATGTAGCTATGGTGCTTGTAAAACCTACGGATGACGATACATGGGAGGATGTGCTGGCCCCGCAAGGTAGGTATGAAACACTATAATACATTCTGATATTTATCAGGCCGAGTTATCAAAAGGTTAGCAATACAATACGATATGATACACAACTTAGGGTATTTCTTCCTCCTTCACTTCGGACTCTGATAAAATATTGGTAACAAGGTGAATATTTCATATTGCATTTGTTTCCAGATTCATTTTCTTGAATTAAGCATAAAGCCTTTGACTATGTTCTCCTGTAAGATATTACTTTTAATTCAGATAGTGAAGAACTATTAAAATTCTATCTGTCATCATCCATTTTGGGTTAGATTTGAAAGAAAGTCCGTTTTAATTAATTTAGTCAAACCATAGCTTTCGGGTTGCTTAGCTGGCTACTGCTGCCTGTGATGCACACAGTCAAAAGCTTTATGGTATCAGAGAATACCATGCAAGAATGCATACTT
Organism: Pissodes strobi; assembly: GCA_016904865.1. Classification (NCBI taxonomy): domain Eukaryota; kingdom Metazoa; phylum Arthropoda; class Insecta; order Coleoptera; family Curculionidae; genus Pissodes; species Pissodes strobi. The sequence goes on along the minus strand of MU184412.1, from coordinate 67,605 downwards.
CGCGTTGAACCACGTAATCCATTTGTTAATGGTGGTTCAACCATGACTTAACGTAATGTAGCTGTTTTTGTTACATTGAATCATCTCCCTCAACTTAAATCATGAGTGAGGTGGTTATAAGATTGATTAAAACTTCATACATTATATACGTTATGTACTTTTATTTTAGAATTTTCAAATTCTCAGCTAGATAGAGAAATGTACAACATCCTAAGTGACAGAAGCAGATTTGAAAACGCTTATAAAAATTTAGAAAAAGACATTTTGTTCGATGAAGCGTTTTATGCGATGAGCTGCGAAATCGGCGTGGACAACTCTTGCCAACTACCGAATGAAATTTGTGTGCAGAAACTTGAACGATCGAGGAGCGGTACGTATGTTGCATTTTTAGATTGTAAAAATATGGTCAGTTGCAATATGGATTGATTTTTATAATATGTCTGCAGGGTGCTCCTGCTCATGTATACTGTTCCCAACCTCTAACTCGTAATTCATATTTAGTGCTAAGAATATTTTTAAAAGAGAATTTACCCTTCTAAAATTTTTAGTGTTCATCTTGTATATTTTTTCAAATGTTACCGATAATTTTAGATATCTTATAGAATACACTAATCCTATAAGTTTAAATTCAAATTTTCCTAATACACTGCTCGAAAAAATTAGGGGGACACTTTTTGGTAACCCTGTAACTTTTTAGATCGTTACTACATACGCGTAAAAATAATATTTTCGTAATCGATGTACATTTTGTATTAGTGATTTGATAGAAACGGGTTAATGCTAATTATCTCTGGAAAGTTTAAGATTCCAGAACAAGTACAAAAAATAAAGTGATCAGGAAAATATTCGTATTTAGATTTTATATTGCAGTAGGCTCCTACAACTTCAATGGGCAACGGTATAACTTTTTATTGTTGTTGAATTCATTATTTGTCAAAATGAGAGACCTTAGCGAGATCCGAGAATAACAACCGCAGAGAAGCGACAACATAAATCCCGCCCAAAAATTTTGAGTGGGAGGTAAACCGGCCAACTGTCATCTCCACGTGCTTGTCAGTTTAGTTTAGTCCGAGATTTGTTTAGTACAGGCGTCGAGGACAAGATGTTTGCATGAACGCCAGTTTCCTTTGGTGAGGGCTGACATTTTCAGGACCCCGTAACCCCTCGCCCACCTTTCGGCCAGGAGAGGGGAGGGGGGGGGGAGAAGAAAAAACTAAAATAATTAATTTCCCGAAGAACGAGAAAGGTTACGGGGTCGAAATTTTTATGGTAGGTGCGCCTCATGGGGGCTACCTTTAAACATATGGGGGGACCGGGGCTCTAATTTAAGGGGGATTTTGGGGAAAAACGGTTTTTTTTGCCGATACCTCTTCAACGGAGCCCCGAACCGAAAATCTGACAAGTGGGGGTGAGAATTAAACCCCCACCTCCCCGGATACCTAAAAATTTTCGAAAAAATGGAAAAAACTGAAAAAAACGCAAAATGTTTTTCGGAGAGTTAATACAAGTATTATAAAACGAAATAAGGAAAAAATAATAATGTTAAAAAAAAAAGTTAGAAAAACGCGGTTTTCGGCAAAAAAGCGAAGGAGTTCAATTACGAGGTCGGAGATGGCAAAAACGGGGAAAAAATTCTTTATGGATTTTTTTTTCGTTAATGGGAAAAAATTGAAAAAACGTAAAGAAATGTTCGGAAAGTTAATAGAAGTATTATCAAAGGAAAGAAGAAAAAATAATGATAAAAAAAACGTAAAAGATTATTCGGAAAGTTAATAAAAGTATTATAAAACTAAATAAGAAAAAAAATAACTAAAAAAGGAAAAAACTGTTTGGACAGTTAATAAAAGTATTATAAAATGAATTAAGAAAAAAACTATTAAGAAAAAAAGAGAAACGTGGTTTTTGGCGAAAAAAAGTTGAAAAAAACAAAAAATTTAAATAAAAAAAAGAGTCGAAACCGGGGGCAAAAGTTGAGGAAAAAGCTTAAAAGAAGATAAAAACTCAATTCCCAATATCTGTTTCAGAAGTTTCACTTCAGTTGTGTGCTTATAAAGGTGAGGCACATAATTTTACTTTTAGCTATACTGGAACATGCTTAATTAAAGAGGCGTTTCACTTTGATTTCCGTTTCACTTTGATAAGCGTTACATGTTTCCTGACTACCGTCGCTAAAGAAATTTCACTTAAAAAAAGTGGTGAGTAGCACAGTACACCTGTTAGAAGCGGATACTTCTTTATTGAGTTTCAACATATTTTACTTATTTTAGCCGGTTAATAATCAATTTTAATAGATTTGGTTAGTCGGCTAATCAACTCTTGGTTAGTTTCACTTAGTCTTAACTTATTTTACTTATTTGAGCGGGTTCCAATACGTTATAATCAATTTTAATAGATTGGGTTAGTTTTGGTTAGTCGTCGAATCAACTTTCAAGTTGTTTCACTTAGCCTTGAAGTCATTTGGACTGGTTCTGATACGTTATAATCAATTTTAATAGGCTTGGTTAGTTTGGGTAAGTCGTCCAATCAACTTTTGGTTGGTTTCAGTTATTCCCAACTTATTTAAGTCATTTGAACCGGGCCCCGATACGTTATAATCAATTTTAATAGATTTGGTTAGTTTGGGTTCGCCGTCGATTCAACTTTCGGTTAGTTTCACATTCTCAACTTATGTTAGTCATTTAAAGCGGTTTCGATACCTTATAATCAATTTTAATAGATTTAGTTAGTTTGGGTTAGTCGTCGAATCAACTTTGGGTTAGATTCATCAAGTCTCAACTTATTTTACTTATTTGAGCCGGTTCCGATACTTCGATAGTCTATAAACAAATTTAATAGATTTGGTTAGTTTGGGTTAGTCGTCCAATCAACGATACGAAAATTTCGTAACGCGACACGAAAACATAAACCATGATGCGACCTTGAAAAATTACTCTCATGAAACAAAAGAAGTATTCACTTCAAAACGTTTGTACGCGACAAATCAGTAAACTCTGAGTTAAACCGCTAAATCCTAAAAGATAATTCATAATACATTTCTAATAAAGTAAATAATAAACATGTAATTAATTACATGTCTTATCGGTGTATAGCATTTCTTTTCCATCATTACATTTCTCTCAGTGTATTAAACCGGTCATCTGTCACATATGACAAATTGAACTTGGCTCTCCAACTTCAAAGGTGCTGACGGCTTTTGTCGCTTCTCTGCGGTTGTTATTCTCGGGCGAGATAGAAGTCGCTGGTGCGATAGCCTTAATTGAAAGTGGTGTTAAAATTCGACAAGTTGCAAGAAATTTAAATCGCAGCTCGTCGGTCCTCAAGCGTTTGTATGATCGCTACAGGGAGACTGGGCTATATAAAAGACGAGCCGGTCAAGGTCGAAAACGAAAAACCACACGCATCCAGGACCGATATTTAGAACTATCTTCTTTGCGTAGACGAACATCCACAGCAAAAGACCTTCAAAATGAACTTAGGACGGCTCATCAGGTAACCATTTCAGACCAGACAGTTAGAAACAGGTTACGAGAAGCCGATTTAAAGCCAAGGAGACCGGTACGAAAACCTGTTTTAACGCGACGTCATAAAACTATGCGATTAAACTTTGCCCTTGATCATTTGGGATGGCAACTTCGACACTGGAGACCTGTACTTTTCACAGACGAATCAAGATTTCGTCTAACCCGTTGTGATGGCCGGGTACGTGTGTATAGACGTCCCAATGAACGCTACTCTACTGCTACTGTGCAAGAAGTATTCAGATTTGGAGATGGTTCGGTAATGATCTGGGGTGGAATAAGTTTGGAAGAAAAAACAGATCTTGTAGTGATACCAGGAAATCTTACAGCTGAAAGTATATTGATATTATTCTGTGAGATCACATAATTCTTGCAGCATATGGTATAGGCCCTGATTTCCTCTTTATGCAGGCTAATGCAAGGCTTCATACGGCTGCGATTACTATAAATTTTCTTAATGACCACGAAGTTCGTACAGTGGATTGGCCAGCGTTGAGACCGATCTTAATCCAATTGAACACTTATGGGATATATTGAACAGACGGATTCGACGCCGCCCAAATCCACCTAAGACACTTCAACAACTAACAGAAGCCCTGGTCGAAAAGTGGGACTGTATAAAACAGGAAGACGTCCGAAGGCTCGTGCGAAGTATGCCACGGAGGTGTCAGGAAGTAATTCGTGCTGCTGGAGGACACACGCGATACTAACCCTCATGTATACCCAAACAGCGCAACGCTATTCATAGAAAATTTCTACATCTCCACTTTGTTTCTCATACTTTCCTTAAATTGCTAATCTTAACTTAGGAATAAATGATTAGTTGAATGTTACATTATTCGATTTATTATGAAAAAATGTGTGTCTTTTAGAATACATATGTTTCATCTTTAGATTCTTACCCAGGGCAAGCTGTAAGCTAGTTCAGGAATGTAGAGACGCCCTAGACGGATTGGCTGTGCACAAGGAAGTAAGACTCAGATGGGTTCCAGGGCACAGTGGCATCGAGAGCAACGAACGGGCCGATGAATTGGCCAGACAAGGCTCAATGAGCCACCTCGTCGGTCCAGAACCTGGTCTGGGCTTAAGTAAAAGGCAAATCTCTCAGGAACTAAATAACTGGGCCTGGAACAAGACAAAGCACAATTAGAGAGGAAAAGAAGGATGCAGACAAGCCAAGGAAATGATTCCAAATCCTGACGGATCCAGAGCAAGGCGACTGCTAAAAAAGAGCCGAGAGGACATCAGGAACTTGGTAGGTATTCTGACTGGGCATGGAAGCCTAAACAGACATCTGCACCTTATCGGCGTGAGGGACAGCCCACTCTGCCTGAACTGCGGGACAGGGGAGGAGTCCTCATACCACTATATAGGAATTTGTGATAGGTGGAGTCGCCTAAGGAGGAAGATACTGGGAGCACCAACACTTGCTCGGGAAGATCTAAAGGATCTGGACTGGGAGGACGTCCTCACCTTTATCAAGGTGACGGGCCGTTTCAGTGCGGGCCGGGTGTTGGAAGTAGCCAGGTAGGGGAGGGCGGATCGGGGATGGTGAAAAGGGACTTATAGGCCTACTTACCGGGCTTCGGCCCCCCCACCCTTACTACTATTACTACTACTACTACTACTACTACTAGATTCTTACCACTTTAAAAGTTACAGGGGTACGAAGAAGTGTTCCCCTAATATTTTTGAACAGTGTATATTGGCTGTGAAAAATTATGTGGTTTTCACTCCAACAGTTGTATAGGGTCAGTTGGGCTAGCCTTATATAATTGAGTCTTACCCATTTTTTAGGCATTTGCGAATGCAAGCCTGGATTTATCCGGCAAGAAGAAGGGGTGTGCCTTTCTGTTGACCTGAAAGGCATCAGCTTGCCTGACATAATCACTGAAAAAATACTGGATTTAGCTAATAAATCGGCACCTGTAACGAAGAAGCATTTGACAGTTATCGCCGAATCGAAAGAGGTTAGTTTAGAGAACTTAGCATATCAAATTCTCTTGATTTCCTGGTGGTATGCTATTTGGATGGTTTCTAACTAAGAGATTTAAGGAATCAGTGTTCTTAGAGTCAATTAGCCTACTTTAGAATCTTATAATATTACCTTGCATGAACTTTGCAGCTCCTTTCCTAGAAACATATTCAATGCCCTTGAGTCTATCCAAAACCCTCATACATTTACCATTTGACCCTGTGACTTTAGTTTGTATTTTATATATTAGGTACCCAATTATATGTATGTAATTGTTTAATTTTTTGCTGTAATAGTATTACTTGTTTTTTTTTAACTTATATCTTATTTAACACTACACACATGGCCGAAATACCATATTCGTTTTGCAACCTCTTGCAAACTGCTGTGATAAGTGTCTCTTTTCGTCCGAAGCTGCACCCGCCAAATCAATGAATTTTTAAAAATGGTTGTGCCAAATAAAATGTATTTAAACAAGATATTCCTGAAATCTTTCAGATATGAATAAGTAGCATTGCTCATTTGAATATATTTTCTTCAACTATTCATTCCTTTGTTGTATAGTTAAGGTTTGATCTAGAACGGAATCCATGAGTTGTTTGTATGTAGTAGCTCTGGAAGGAAGTCCGACGTACTGATACAGGACTATCATTATATATTTAATTGGTTTGTTGTGATTGTTGCTTTTCTATCATTTTTAATACTTCCTCAGGTCAAATTGCCAGAAAATGAGGTCACTCTGGTAGTGGAAACTCTACCAGAAGAGGATCCGGGCAATAAATACCAGTATGAATGGACTTCTTTACACCAGCCAGAGGGCAGTACGGCCGTTAAACATCAGAACGATAATCAGCTGCATTTGGAAAAATTGTCCGAAGGAGTGTATGGATTTAAGGTAAATTAAATCATATCTTCTAGCACTCATTAAGGTAAATGTTCCAATTATCGACACCTTAAGAGACTTTTCTTAATTCACATGGCAATAAAAGCTTAAATATTTGAGCTACATTTTTGAAATTTTTACTGCAGATTTTTATAGTATTGATTATTGTGGTACAATATGTATATTTCAAATAGCAATATAGATTTTATTTGAAAAAAAAAATGAAAAGTACCATTTGACCCAATTATCGACATGAGAAAATTCATCTTGTACCAAATATCGACACACGCGCGTACGTGATACCGACACGCTCAGTCCATTTTATGTGGTTACTTACCTAACTTAAAATGCAACTGAGGTAAACAAAAATTTAAGTAACTATTTACCTAATTATTGTTAATATATGTTACAGTAAACTACTGTTTATTAAAAGGGTATAACACAATAAAAAACCGTTTTTCACAGAACTAGATGTCTAGGACTAATTTAAACCGCATTTCTACCTTCAATCACCAAATTAAATATCTTTGGAAAATATATAAGAAATAATACATGAGTCACCTAATCAAAAGTTGATAGTAAGTATACATTTTATACAGGTACTTAAAATAAACCCTGAATCAGAAATTTCAAGTATTTCATCTCTATTATACCAAGCAACGTCCCTTCTTTGTGGCCATATCCAATTAAGCCCATTTTTCTCCATGTCTGAGACTTCATACTCCAATTCTTTATTGTTTTCTTTGCAACAAGGTATATCGATAATTTTCCCTGCAGTGATTGCTCATTATAAATTACTATAACATAGTCGTTAACTCGTAGCTCTCAATGATTTTATTGATTCTTCAATATGGTTTTGGCTTGAAGAATACTATATAGTCCGCCCAGCCCTTGTTGACCCTCGAAACGCATGCAATCGCATGCGTTTCGAGGGTCAACAACGGCTGGGCGAACTATACTATCATTTTCTTCTAATTTATTTTTGTCTCTTTTTGCAGCTATTTTTATTTTGCAACCTGCAACACTTCTTCCTTTTACGCCCGTTGTTCCATGTCCTCCGAATATTTGAATATTTTGACTGGTTCATCTTATATTTTTCTACTGAAAAAAAATGTACCGGTTATCGACATACTTGGTACCAAGTATCCCATAATAAGTTGTTTTGTTACTTGTTACCATAGCGTAAAGTTAGGTGTCGATAAATGGTACGAAGTTATATCAATATAATTTATTTTAAAATATCTAGGCAGAATAAGACTAAGTTTGAGACTCTTTTTAATATTCACAGGAAAAGAGAAAGCTATAGTGTACCATTTATCGACACCTTCGTCGATAAATGGTAGGAAATCGAAAAACGGATGTACCAATTATCGACAGTGCAAAAATTTAAATTTACATAGATTTTATGCCAAATTATTGTCAAAAATCATAAATCTTAAACATATGTATATACATCTGCCTCCATAAAGTAACCTAAATATTAATTTGGGTTCCGGTCTTCTAAGGGTACCCACGATGCCCTTTACAGCTTTCTCGAGGCGGTCTATTTTGGAGTGAATCGGGGTAACTGCTCGGCAGCGGTGTTCTGTGATCTGTCCAAAGCATTTGATTGTGTAGATCATGGAATACTGCTGTCAAAGCTTGAGAGGTATGGCTTCCGGGGTGCATCTTATGATTGGCTTAAATCATACCTTGGGGGTCGTTGTCAGTCTGTATGCGTTGCGGGAAGGAAATCATCTTCGATGGCCATTAGGTGCGGAGTTCCACAGGGCTCTGTTTTGGGACCCCTATTATTTATCCTATATATAAATGACCTAGCTCAGCTGAACATCTCTGGGCATTTTACTCTTTTTGCAGATGATACTTCGATTCTTTGGCAAGAAAGGGATATGGCGGGTTTAAAAAATATAATATCTAGCGACCTCAAACTTATTAAGGAGTGGTTCGATGCCAATTGCCTTTCCCTGAACTTGAGTAAAACACATGTTGTCGGGTTTAGGTGTGATTTGGAGGATCTGCTTTTAAACGGAAACCGTCTTCCGGGCTTGGAGGTTGTCAAGTTTCTGGGAATCCAGATTGATGGAGAGCTGCATTTTGAGGAACACATGCTGGGCTTGAGCAAGAAACTCTCATCGGCATGTTTTGCGGTGAGAGCGATTAGAAAAGAGTTGGGTCCTGAACTGGCACGAACAGTTTATTTTTGTCTTTTTGAGTCACATCTCAGATATGGCATTCCATTTTGGGGAGTGGCCAACCGGGGACATTTGAATATGCTTTTCATTTTGCAGAAAAAAGCAATTAGATTTCTTATGAACATTAACCAAAGAGAAAGTTGTAGATCACATTTTGTTACTCAAAGAATTTTAACCTTAACATCTCTCTTCATTTTGGAAACGTGTTCTCTGATTTTCAAGAATCGTGTTCAGCTTCGGGGTCCTACTCCATATTATGAAACTCGCCAGACTTTTGATCTGCCTTTGCCACTACCAAAAACAACGCTGGTTAAGCGGTCGATGATTTACGAGGGGCGAAAATTATATAACCATTTGCCAATCGGCCTCAGAACTGCTAGAAATCTTAAGACCTTTCGCAGATTGTTGAAAAGGGAACTTTTAAATAAAGCATACTATTGCGTGGAAGAATTCTATCGGGATAGCCTGGTCATTGGTTAATGTTAGTGGGTGGTTATTGATGTTCTGAACCTTTGCTAAATGTATATTTTCCTTTTTTTAACTATTTTGTTTACCCACTTGTATTTATTGAACATAATACTTTTCCCATGTATATTTATAAGTCATGCTTTGTCAATGAAAATTTGTATTTTTTGGACAATTAAAGCACTTTTGAATTTGAATTTGAATTTGAATATTTCAAGCTTAAACTACCATAATTCACTTACATGTTTCTTATCAGTTCTCACATTGATCTGCATCAAACAAGTGTCACTGAAGAATGGCGCAATTAAAACATTTCCAGAAGAAATGTTTTCTGTATTATCGACCTAAGTTTTTGCAGTTTGGTAGGGCAAACCTGCTTGCATCTTGTTATGATTTGACCATAGATGTAGCAAGCATCAAATTGTTATTTTTTGGATACAGGGAGGAACGTGGTGGTGGAGTAGGGCTCTATGTAAAAAAAAACTCTCTAAACGTTAATATATTAGGCTTAACCTTTGATTGTTTTGAGGTTTTAGGAATAAGTTTTAAAATAAGATAAACATCGTTTGCGTTAATTACTATATATCGTCCTCTATCTAGCAGTATAACAAATTTCCTGGATAACCTAGAAGACTTACTCGGTTTATCTTTAAATTTTGATTATGTTATTGTGGCAGGCGACTTTAATATTGATTTTTTAAAGGAGCACGAGTATTTAAATAGGCTAAAATAAATTTTAGAATATTTTAATTTATCGCAACGTATATCAGAGCCAACAAAAATAAATGTGACAACTGGAAAATCAAGTGTTATTGAGCAGCGATAATTTCATTTCTTTAAAGTCACTCTCGGTGCCCCTCTCAGATACCATATCAGATCATAATATAATTTTTTCGATTTTGAAATTTGAAAATATAAAGACGATAAAAAAATATATTGCATTTCGAGAGTATGACAAAATAAACATCAAAAATTTTTATAATGATGGGGAGCTTATTCCCTGGCACGAGATGTACCGCATGATTGATATTAATGAAAAAGTTGACTTTTTTAACAGAAACATTTTGACAATCTTAAATAGACATGCACCTATTAAAACTAAAAAAATGAAGGAAAAAATATTTTGTCCTTGGATAACACAAAATATAAAAACTTTAATCAAACTCAGGGACTGAGCTCATAAAAATATTTAAAAACTAAATCTCCAGCGCATTTGCAGTATTATAGAGAACTAAGAAATTATACAAAACACGCAATCATTAGAGAAAAAATTACCTTTTTTAATGAACTGTCGTATAAAAAAGGAAAGAGTTTTTGGGGAGTAGCAGACAAACTTCATTTAACAAAAAAAAAAACAAATCAAAATTCTATACCAAATAATCTAATAAATCCAACCGAAATTCATAAATTCTTTAATAGTATTAATGCCCTTCCTTATACAGTAAGTAACGTACCAACTTCTTGAATATTCTAAAATAACCTCCTCAATAAAATCCAATACCGTGGGAATTGATGGTATCTCAATTAAAGACATTAAATTTTGTTCTCGATTTTGCTTAAATCCGTTGTTACATATAATTAATGAGTGCATACTTAAGCAAAAATATCCAAATTTATGGAAAAAAACTATAATTGAACCTGTTGCAAAAAACTCCGTACCTAAAGAATACAAGGATTTAAGATCAATCAGTATATTACCTGTATCCAAAGTGTTTGAAAAACATATCTACAACCAGATTTCTAATTTTGTTGGTTCTTATAATTTGGTTCCCGATTGTCAGTCAGGATTTAGAAAGAACTTTAGCACATTAACATGCTTAGTTAAAATATTAAATGACGTAAGAGTGAGCGTTGCTCGACTTTACTAACGCATTCGACACACTTAATCACGAAACGTTGTTGGCTAAACTGGGGTATTTTGTAATATCTGAATATGGTATTGAACTTCTTTAAAGATATCTATGTAATCGTGAAAGTTGTGTTATGACAGTCCTACAGTTAGAACAACAATGTTCAGAGTTTAGGCAATCAAATCAAGGCGTACCGCAAGGTTCCATACTGTCACCCTTACTTTTTTCACTCTATGTGGCAGGCAAGTGTAAAGCTGTAAAACATTCCACATTGCAGCAGTATGCTGACGACTCACAACTGTATATTCCAGTTTCTATTGAAGATAGTAATAATTCATTTCAACGTAAGTTTCAGTTCGATTTAATGAATCTAGAAAACTACGCAAAGAATCACAACCTTAAATTAAATACTGAAAAATCCAAAATTCTTTTGATGTGTTCGAATAATAATTTAAGGCAAAGTCTTGAAGATCGTATAAATATTCATATAAATAACACCCCAGTTCCAATTATTTCAGAGGCAAAAAATTAAGGAATCATATTTGACAGTTTTCTCTCTTTTGAACCCCATGTGAAACACAAAATTAGAGCAGCCTATTTACGCCTGAAAAACCTTTTTAAACTTAAACGGAACCTGTCCACGGAACAATAATATCTACTTTGTGAAAGCCTTGTTTTATCCCTATTCGATTACGGCACAAACAATATAGCTACGCAACAGACGCCTGGTCAGGAATGGCAAGAAATGAAACGGTGATCTGGCGAACGCCGAATCTCTATCATACTTAAAGAGATGGCACTACACGCAGCGAGCGACGTAAATTTAATTTTCCCTGCAAACGTACTACCAGCACCCGATCGCCGTTTCTGCACTGCTGCCGGTATTGTTCAATTCAAATAATAGGATGCGTGGATAGGGCGTAGCTAATTATTTGTTTGCGGTGGAAGAAACAAATTCATGGAAGGGTTGTCGCGATCCGCGAGTGAGGAGCCAACTGCAGCTGTGTCACAATATCACCAACAACTAATTTGTTTGTGGCTGTGTGCAACTGCTGTTTGGGTTTCCCGGTCATTTCGGGAGCCGCAAAATTAATATTTATTTACATTTCTAAAAATACTTATAGAGGCATAATAATTCAGAAATTAAGATCTATAAAAAATATTGAATAGCATTTGCATGGGCTTGCTGTGACGGTTGATGGTGTGAAGAAAATCTTTGGGTAAACTATTTTATGACTGTGAGCAGGGATATTCTCATTCATATCTACACATATTTTCCATTTTGTAGCATTGCTGGTAATACATATAAATATTTCAAATGTGGCAAATCTAAGCTGCGTGATGGGGTTAGAATGTTTAGGTTTCCATATAAAAATCCTGAATTGTGTAGGTCATGGGTTCTTCGGTGTGATACGTCAAAATATAGTATCGCTAGGACAACGCAGTCTCTATTAAAGTATGTATGGTAATAGTAGATAGCATTAACATTCAAGATTTAAGTAGTTGTAGAGGTTATTATTAATAAAACTAATTAGGTAATTTATATCACTTATTGATAGATTGATTGTATTTTAATCGTGCATCATTGATATTGCTGTTAATTTTTTCAAAAATGCAAACTTTTGGTTACGATTTGTGATGTTACATCGTTGGGCGAGTACGAAAGCCTATGTAAATTTCAATGGGGTCAATTCTTGGCTTCACTAATTATTTTAGAGACAAAATTTTCGAAGATTAAATGAAAAAGCTATGTCATTTGAATATGATATTTTAAATTATTACTATTTCTACGCTGTTTTTATTCTCAATCATTAATATGTACCTGGTTCGCAAACCAAAAGTTTGCGAAATTATTTCAACGGTTTACTTTTACCTGGTTTACTGGAAGCTTGGATTTATTATTTAAGCAAAGCTTTTTTTTAATGCTCTTCCACGACTTCTAATTAATAGTATTTTGCCTAAAGTAATAATAAAATTATGGAAAACAGTAATTGACCATTTGATAAGTTCAACGAACAACACCCAATATAGGTATAATATGTATGCGTTACCAAGGTAAATATCTGTATCTCTAGATGTTTTTGCTAATCCTTGCATTCATGCTTAGATCATATTCTAAACTAACATTCATGTCATTTCACCTTAGATAACCAATCAAACATACGATTTAAGTAGGTAGACACCTATCTAACCAATTTTTAATGATATATAACTAAAAATGGGTTAACGGATTTTGACAATTTTTTAACATTTTGCAACGTTAATAATAAATTTTATTAAACGATGCACGGTCATGCATCAATCAATCAAATATAGGAACTTCTGCTTGTCCCGAAACGTTAAAATATCGTTAATTTTCAAAAAAAAAATTACAGGACATGCAAAATTTTTAAAAAAGTACAAAAACCTCAAGAATAAAAGTAACTTCAGAGGGAAAAGACCTTTTATTTTAAAGGTTATGTGAAATATGTTTTACATTTTTGCGTGTGTCCTGTATAGTTTTTACTGAATACTAATAGTTTTTTAACGTTTTAGGACAAGTAAAGGTAAATATTTTCTTCGAAAAAGCACAAATAAAACAGTTCTTCTTCTTTCTGAGTCAATCTATGGACATACTGTGTGTATTGTATTAAATTGACTATTTTTTTCATATTTACCTTCGCTCACAAACATTCATGTTCCGTTGAGTAATATAAAAAATCCTTATATAGTGCAACCGATAACTCCCGTAGGGCAATTTGCAATTAATTCCGGGAGAGGTAGGGTGTTTTTATCATTCTTTTTCTTTGAAGGTGTACCCCAGATTTTCTTCATTACCACATCACGACAAAAATTCCAAATTGCAATCTTCGATTATTTCCTGTGGATTCAAAAGAGAGCGTTTTCATCCCCTTAAATCTTTATAGGTGTTGATCCTGTTGTTTTTAACTTAATTCAGAATTAGCCCACTAGAAAATCCTCGTGGTGATATTTTCAAGGATGTCCTGTTAATTAAAAGGGAAATGTTTCCATGCTTCTGGAGTTAATTTGCGACTTTTTCATTATTTTATTCAGATCCAGTGCTCTCATAAACACTCGAACCGCATTTTTAAATTATTTCCTGTATAGATTCAAAATGAAGTGTTTTCATCTCCTCAACTCGTCAAATGTTGATCCCCGATTTTTTCATTTTTTATTCAGACGTAGCGCACCCGAAAACCCACCGGTCTGCATTGTCTGCAATCTACTCGATTATTTTTTGTACAGGTTTAAAAGGGGGTGTTTTCATCCCTACAAGTCTCAGAGCTTGATCTGAATTATTTTCATTATTTTATTCATATTCAGAGCGTAGTTATTTCCTATAGAGATTCAAAAAAGGGGTGTTTTCATCCCCGCGACTTTTAAAACAATAATAATAATAATAATAATAATAATAATAAATGACTTTTATTAATGAAAAAATACACATAAATACATAGTAATTATACAAAGAAACACAAAAATAGCGCAATGTCAAAGCTTGGCGCAGTCTAGCTTAAGCAGCTACTCTACTGAACCAAGCTAGACACAAATAATGCGTACTAAAGAATAATGTTATACATTAATATAAACTTGAATACAAGCAAACTCAAGATCACAGTACTTTTTGTTAATAATTAATACATTTACAGTTATAAAGGTTGCATATTGGAAAAAGAAGTACTTGAGAAAAACTATTCACATTGGTAGGTGTAATTAAATTGCAGTAAGTTCAATTTCCTGTTTTCTGTAAATTTAAGAGATATTTTCTATATTTCATTTTAAACAAGTTTACACTTAAATTTAAAAATTCTTGTGGCAATGCGTTATAATACCTGACAGCATTATATGCAAATGATCGCCGAAACAAGGCAGTTTGGTGCTGCGGCATAGATAGTCTAGTTATATTTCTAATATTTATACCATGAACTTCGCGGCGAAAAATCATACGTTCCCGGATCGAAAGAGGGGAAGAACGCTTATTGATAATCTTAATTAAGAACGTACAAAAGTGCAAGACGCGTCGATCATCCATTCTTAGCCAATTAATATCGCTATACAGATGAGAAATATGATTGAATTTTCTAACACCAAACACAAATCGAACACAAGCATTCTGTACTCTCTGTATGCGAGTTCGGCTCTCCTGATCTATACAAAAACCATAAACAAAATCACAATAATTAAAGTTAGACAGCACAAGAGACTCACATAAACTTCTTCTCAATTTAATATTTAAGATATGTCTATTATTATATAACATCTTGAGAGATAGATATGTCTTTTTAAAAAATTTTTTTAGATGCTCTTTAAAACGAAGATGTGGTTCAATTATTATTCCAAGATTCTTTGCAGCATCGACAATGCTCAGCTTAGAACCGTTTAGAGTTATGTTCAAAGTGGTTTTTAACAAATTAACCCTGTTCCTATTACCAAACACCAACATGCAAGATTTAGTAGGATTCATTCTTAAGTTATGACCCTTGGAAAGCTCACTCAATATCGCGAGATCCCGATTTATAACAAATTCAGCCTCCTCAATATCACCAGAATCGAAACAATAATACAACTGTGTATCATCCGCAAATGCCTGTACCTTACAATGAACTAAAGATTTAAGGATATCGGAGGTGTAGACCAAAAACAACAACAAATTTATGTTATTATTTCACTCAGATTCAACGGATTCGAGAACCCCCGGAGTGGATTGTATCCTGTAAAGATTCATGAGATAAGTGCTCTCATCCCCCTTATAGCAGCTCTTCAGGGATCGATCACTATTTTTTTTTCATTATTTAATTCAGGTGTAGCGCACTGAAAAACCTCCGAAATATCATAATTTTCAACCATTTTCTGTGGATATTTGAAAAATGGCTGTTTCCATCTACTCAACTTTTTAGGGGTATATCTTATTTTTGATGTGTAAACATCTTACGCGGCGGTATGAGGGTAAATCTCGGCAAATGGGACGAAAATGCGCAAACCGATTCTAGCCGCTAGGGCGGTATTATATACAATTTTGCCATTTAAAATCGTTTTAAATGCATTTAGACGATAAAAAAACATATTTTAAATTAAACGAACCGTCAAAGTATTATTTTTACTTATTATATTCGCAGTGTATTTGGATCCATAGCACAGCTTATTTTTAATGGACGGTTGAATTTAAAATGAATTTTCGCATCAAAATCCACTACAAATTCGTCCGAAGCCACGGCTATCGTCCTAAAAAAAGTCCGAATTTTCGGAATTTTATACAATTATTTTGCCATTTAAAATCGTTTTTAAACGGATTTCAGACGCTAAAAGAGTATATTATTATTTCAAATTAAACGAACTGTAAAAAGTATTATTCTGATGCCTAGACGTTTAAAACAATATTGAATCATGGCCCTCTTCTAAAATTTGCAAAATTTGGTTATTGACTTTCCCAAATCCAAGAATGTCGGCCCAAGATGACTACGTAAATAAGAAATAAGCTGTGTCATGTTGATGTTATTTCTGGTAGCATTAGATTTTCGTGTCGATTTTGTGCAGTGAATTAATCCACTCCGAAGCTGCCAGTAAGTATTATTAATGAATCCTAACTAATATTAGGTTTGTTCTAGCAGCGATGTCAAACGGTACAAAGCCATCCGGAGTTTGCGCATAGCAACATAACCGACACTTATATCGCTATGCGCAAACTCCGGATGGCTTTGTACCGTTTGAAATCGCTGCTATAACAAACCTATTATAAATGCGGATGTGTTTGGTTTTATTCTATGAATAAGCTAAAATGTACAGGTAACGGCCTTAGCTCGTGGAAAATACCAGTTCTCGTCTGATCACTGAAGTTAAGCAAAGTCGGGCGTGGTTAGTAGTTGGACGGCTGACCGCCTGGGAATACAACGTGCTTTTGTCATTTTTTTATAACCGATGCACGGTGGTCAAAAATCGAAAAAACGTGATCGAAATCTATTTTTCCTACATTTTGCAAATTTGTTTATTTTAAGGTAATATGACTCTGCTATAACTTAAGCAAAACTGGATGATGTAGCAACTTTGTGTCATTATAGAGTGATGAACAATTAAAGTGGTCAAATTTCACCTGTTTTTATAATTACTATTTTCGGTTAAAAATTATAGCACCCTAGTAGTTGTAGTACTACCCCATGGGGATTTTAAATATCTGCATTTTTTAATTAAATAGGAATATTTCTCCTTATGTGTAATACCCAATATTCAACGAGGTTTCTGTTAATTTTAGGACTACTTATATAAAGCTATATGATTTCTTGAAATTTCCGTATTACGTAGATATTCGTTAAGTAATACACAAGAATACACGATGAAAATTGCATAATCCGATTCTCTCAGATTTGAACAACTTGTCTATTCCTACTTTTCTTGCGGATACGTGCGGATAAGGGGGATCCATATATTTCTCACTGTTTTTGACAATGGCTGACGGGAAGGTTTGCAGTGTTTTGGGAAAAACCTCTAGCATGACCTGTCATATTTGTGGTGCTAAAATTCTCCACAATGAATGACATAATTTCTGTCCGTCAACGTACAGTTTGGCAGGATACATTTCAATTCGGATTGTTCGTGCTTCACGCTTACATTATGATTTTCGAATGCCTATTACATGTATCATGTAGGCTAGAAATCAAAACATGGAAGGTGCCTGCCGATAAAAAAAAACAATATGGATATGCAAAAAAAATCAGACTGAAATTTAAAAAAATGGGGTTACTAATGGACATGCCTAAGCAATGTACTGGTAATACGAATGACGGAAACACAGCCAGACGTTTTTTTAAATCCAGCTTTATCTTCTGAAATCACAGGTATTGACGAAGAGCTCATAAAGCGCTTTTCAGTTATCCTACGTACAATAAACAGTGGACACAAGATAAATGTTGATAATTTCGAACAATATTGCGTGCCAACTGCAGACCGTTTTGTTACTTTGTATTATTGGTATGTAGAATGAATATTCTCCATAACATGACAACTGAAAAATGTTTTTTATTCTTTTTCTCTATACTTACATATTATCTGTAAATGTATTACCGGGCTTAGTGCCCATTCTATTTTAAAAATTATTATTTCTCAAAATCGAAACTTCTATAAAAAAAATAAAATCATAATAAATAAATTTATAAACAAATGTGTTAAAATATTTGTATAACATCTATTTTTAGGTTCTCATTACTTTTTAAATAAGGTCTTTTTAAAGGAGCTACCTGTCTTTCTTTTTTCATTCTTTATCTAAGAGTGTAAAAGCTCATATCAAATGAAATACATAACTCCTTTCATTTGGCCGCTACAGGTTTTGATCGTAAAGTTTAAATTTTTGACCACTGTGCGATGTCGTTATAGGATATGTTTACACATCAGTCTTGAGTACTAGCAGACTCGCTCAATATATTTATTCAGATATAGCGCACCCAAACCCTCCTTCTTCCGAGCATGATTTCCAATAGGGAACTTGACCATTTTTTTTTATTTCTTTAATATATTTGCCTACCTATTGAGACAGCACACACCAAATATCAGCCCTCAAATCGCATTATTTAATTTGCAATAAACAGTTAAAGTTGTGACCGCAAGCTACTCATTTTAAACGATACGTGACGTCGCACCGCTCGTTCGAACGGAAAGCAGTCATTGACATATTATCTTAAAATGTCAGTGAAGGCAGTATGGGATCGGCAGCCACAAGTATTAAAATATTTACGTTTATTACTGCTTGTCGTTGAATTGCCAGGGTGTTTGTTATAATTTGTGTTGATTTGTACTTTAATCTGTGCTTTAATATTAATAATAATAATGGAAGCTAAGACGTTCCCTGCTCGGCCGTCCGTCACAGCTACTGACGCGATGACAAACGAGCTCAACCAAGCCTGGCGCGTTACAAGAGTAATTTGAATTATGCAGTTTTCATTTGCTTATATTTATTATCCAAAATTAAAAAAATTGTTTTTCTTTTAATAGTATT